>BQNB010135737.1:0-18113 GCA_026074375.1 Tanacetum coccineum | reverse complement strand
TGGCAAGGGTAAGCTTTCTCGTCCTTGAGTAAAATTATCATAAACCTTAAGCTAAGTAACAACTTTGAATCTAACTTAACTCCACAACTCAATCAAACAAGAACTGTCATGAAATTAAGCTAAGCATAAAGTCGTTATTACAACTTAATGTTTTTGAAAAGTCTGCTAAATTCTAGGTTCGCTCAAAACAAACAAATGGGTATCTATGGCTTAGATTAATGAGATTAGCATAGAGGGTTAGGGGTACAGTCGAGGCAAGTGGGTCGTTCAGAAAATAAATTTTTAAAGACTATAGGGAAGGAGGCGTCGTGTTATAGAACATTATGTATCTATCAGGGAGAGAAGGATTCAGTCGTTCTCTATATGGTCTTCATCAAAATTCAAAATGACTTGCATGAAATGGGGTATGAGTTGGTGTAGGTTAACACAAACACTTGTTACTAGTACAATTGCTCAGGTTGGTTGAAGAAGTAAGAATTAAAAATTCCCAATGTGAAGAAGGTATTTCAAGACAATTGAAGGAGATGCGAAGGAATATCAAATTCATAGTATGGAGTTGGCTATCGTAGTCTTGAATTATGGAAACAATATTTGTATGGTGCACGGTGTCTTATCTGTACAGAACACAAGAGTCTATGTACATGTTTCGTATAAAGGTTCTCATATTAAGTCGTGTAGCGTGAGCGAGGTTAGCAGGGGATTGCGACGGTGGCGTCCTTATTGCCTAGGAGGAGTAAGCGTAGTTGTTGACGTCGTATAACGAAAAAAAGGGTAGGACTAGTTAAAGTTTGAATAATGAGAATGATCATTGCTAGTAATCTTATAGTTGATATAAAAGGATTTTAGAAGGCAGTCCCTGATGTGAAAACATCAAAGAGGAACGAGTAGTTAGGCATATGAGAAGTTTAAGACGATGATCTATAAATCAAAGTTTCTAAGGGCAGAATCTGGTGTCAATGATTTGGAGCGTTGAAATTTTTTTATTGACAATCATAGGTGTTCGGTTCGTTTCTAACGACCGAATAGTTCTTAGACATAGTGCGTGTCCCTTCTCGGAGGCATGATTTTAAAATTTTGACCATAAATGTAGTTTGGAGCAACATTGTTTGAAGTTTTTGTTAATCATAGTCATATGAAAAGACATCTGTAAAAATTTTGGGTATCGACTATGTGATTTTTCATATGTGGTCTGGATTTTTGACTTTCAAGAAAATTGACGCGTGAACATGTGTTCAAAACAATTTATATTTAAAACCATCAACCATAGAAAATCCCCAAATTTTTATACTTCGTAAAGTTTGTAAGAAAACATTTCAATTGAATAAGAATTTTAACCGAAAGACTTTGGGTCGTCCATATTGGTACCATCTCTGGAACATGAACACTAGGGTGGACACTGTTACCACCACTAACGTGAGGAACTCAGCCTAAAGTTATCACTTTCTCATGAATCCTATTGTCCTATTTGTAGTCTCCAAGGTCTTAATTGTATGATAGTACCGCTAATTGCGACTACGCTAATCAGTGGGTTGTTCCTAGTGCGACTAAGGATGTAATCCAATTCATCGACTTAGAATGCAGTGTATTCAAACTTTCTAATAAAGTGAGCAGTGTGGGAGAAAACAGGGCATGTGACAATCGTGACATAATAGCATAGGGCAACAATTGCGTGGTTGTGTACCTAAATTAGTATATAAAGAAAGTATTTTGAAATAGTGTTCTCAAAATAGTGTATCCCAAATAGTATAAGCAAGATAACATATCTCAAATAATGTATTCAATGTTGGCCGTCCGACAACTAAATGTTGGGACGTATCCGAAATATTGTTTAGTATAGTAATTGAAATAGAAGTTACTAGCGTAGACCTGCTTGTATAAGTAAGCAGCAGTAAAGTATGAGTATGCATGGTGACATATAGAGCATTGCAAGGCAAGCATGTCAGCCAAGTATAAGCGATAGAGATCATATAGTAGTATGAGTATGGTAAGTACGACCACATGTAAAACTTGCAAGACAAATGTACAAGATAAGTATGGACGATAGTGGTCAGATAATAGGAATATCACAACATGCAAGGAGAAATATAATGCAACTAAGGCAACATACAAGTCAATAGGCAATCAATGATGATTCAGGTCTTAACAATCATGATGAATTTCATGAAGGAGTATAAAGTCAAAGTACATGTATGCAACATGTACATTCATGGCCAAGTCATTTTTAGGTGATCTTAGAATTTTATGTCCCCCCCCCCCTCTAACATAACTTAAGGAAACTACCCCCATCATTTCATGATCCTTCATAAATTAGGCATAGTTGATCAGGCTATGCATAATTTAGGAAAAACTATGAAATGCTCGGGCTAGTCTACTCTTATCATGTTCGAGGTTTTACTAAAACTTTAGTTTGGTTATAGATATGTGTTTAATCACATATCAACTTTCTTTATTAAAACGAGCTTAAATGACCAAAAATACATGAAAAATACATTGTATATGTGTGTTTTGTGAATTATGTCTTGCAAGTAATGGATATTCATAAAAGGACAAAAGCAAAAGAAAAAAGGACAAAACCCGAGCACAAGATTAGAAGAGCATGAGAAAAATGAAGCCGAAGGCGTATTTATCTTTAATGGGCCAACCCGTACCCGTTTCATGGGCCGGGTCAACCCATTAATATTTGAAGTACACTAAGCCTTTTATAAAATACAAAGTCCAAAATCTAAATCCAATCCATAAACCCTTTATCCTATCCCTGGCCCAAGTTATAATAACCTAAGCCCACACCATATCCGGATCCAAGGTCAACATTATAAAAACACACGGGTCAAAGTTACTATACACCTTTCCCTCCCAAAGTTACCCTGCGTGAACACAGGGTAAATCCACCCTTCTCCACATGTTCACAACTTCTAGAAGACCTTTGTGGCACACATATTACATCATCACTGACACGTTGGCGATCCTAAGCATTTCTATTGGCTAGTGAAACGTGGAAGAGGATCAAGGGCTCAAATTGAAGGATTAAGAGTTTGTTATGATTGAAGGGCTGAGATTGGATGTTTAGAACGCTCCTCAAGGCCTAGAAGCTTCCCTCCTCAACTATAAATAGAGAGGCAATCACACAGTAAAGCACGGGTAGTTTTTAGTAGCTTATTGTAGTAACTTTAGCTTATTTCCTGCTTATTTTTAATGTAATTTCCTTTTTAAAGCCTTGTAATCTCTTTATAATCAATAAAAGTTTTAATTTCACTTATTTTTATGCAAAATCGTTTACAATATGTTTGAGTTTACTTAAATAAGCTTAATAAGCTCTCAATAACCTAATAAGCTAGTTTTTATTCAGTTAAGCTTATTTGCTATCTATTCAAAACACTTGCTAATTCAATTTGAGCTTAATGAGGATGATAAGCCAGAAATGGATGGGCTTATTAGACTTTACCAGCTTGTTTTCAACAAGCTGGAGCTTGTAGATAAGCTCTTTAGAGCATTTTAGTCTTTGTTTAAGCAAAGGACAAGGTACAATTACTTTTCCTATATTTAGCTTAATTTCCTTATTTAGCTTATCAGTTTGCTTATTTCTGCTTATTCTCTGCTTAAATGTGCTTATTCTATCTTATTCTAGATTAATATGTCTTAAATATCAAGTTTACATAATTAGGATTAGTTTAGTTTGTGTTTTGAATAAATCTGCTCAGTTTTAGTCTAAACTGCTTATTAGTGCTTATTTTTCCAAAGTAATTGCTTATATGTCCTTAATATTGTTAGTACTTAATCTGTTTTTGCATTTTAGAGCTTAACTAAGTCTGTTTTAGCTTGAAAATGAAAATTCAAGAGTTAAAGGAGTGTTTGGGTTAAGGGCTTAAAAAGGGTCAATTGAGGTGTAAATCTGTTTTTGGTTTTCAAATTGGTTTTCACTAGCTCTAATTTAGTCTAAAAACAAGTTTTCATCAGCTTAAGATAAGTTTTGTTAAGTTTTCTAGTTCTTTTATCAATTTTTTAAGACTGCTAGTTTAACATCTTTCATACAGCTTATTTGTGAAAGATTACTTAAGGTATGGTTTTTGTGCTTAAAATGAGTATCTAATGCATCTGTTTTGAGTTTTTAAAATGTGGAAAAACTTTAGAGTGTGTTTAGATCAAAAACAGTCAAGAAAGGTAGTATTAGGTTTAAGCAAAAAGTCCTTATTATGCAGATTATTTGAGGCCTTATTCTAGCTTAGTTTAGGTTATTATTTGTTGAATTTAGTTCATTGTAATCTGGTTTCAATATGTTTTAAGTTTTTAAGTGGTCAATAGTAGTTTTTAAATCTTAATTTTAAGCTTCAAGTAGTCATAAATTTTCAAAAAAGCCAAAAACAAAGGAATAGTATCTGTCACATTCAGTTGTCAATCCTAGCTTATTTCTTTAGTTAACTTGCTTAATTTCAGCTTATTTGAGTCAAGTACTTTATCTGTTTTCATCTTTTCAGCTTATACTTAGTGCTTATTTGTCCTAAAGCTTAGCTTGAAATTTGGTAAAAAGCCTTTAAAACTGATATTGTGTTAGATGTCTTAATGCTTTTAAGTGCTTTTCCAGCTTATTTGATTTGCTCATTTTCAGTCTTAAGTGCTTATTAGGTCTAGCTTTAGGTATGTTTTTAGCTTTTTAGATTTCTAGTTGCTTATTAAATGCCAAACAGTTTGAGCCTATTATCATAGTTTTAATTTGCAAATTCTGTCACTTTTCATTCGTGCTTATTCTAGCTTATTAATAAGTCTGGCAAAAAGTCCCTTTATTAAAGTTGTTTATTGTTACTTATTCTTTAGCTTTTTCAAAAAAGAAAATTAAAAAAAATGTTTTCCCAAAAAGGTAGGTCACAGGACTCGAACCTGTGACCTCCCTCACACAACACACACGACTTAACACTACGCCCTTGGGACTTTTTCATTCATATCGTGCTTCATTTAATTCTTAACACTTTCAGTTTTAGCTTATTCAGCTTATTTGATTTTTAACAGCTTATTGGTTTTAGCTTTTTGTTTCGTTTTTCTTTATAAACCCTTTAAATAGTGTTTAGAATTTTTATAAATTTTCTTAAATTTTTAGGATTAAGTTTAGTATTTTTAATTTAATTTTTAGTATTATTTAGTTTTAAAAATAGTTTTTAATTAGTTTTAAAATTCAAATTTTTTTTTTCGGTTATTAAAAATTAGTTTAAGTATTTTAGTTTAAGAAATTTGCATTTTGAGTTTTTAGAGTTTTATTTTGTAATTTTTAGTTAAATAGTTAGTTAATTTTAGTTATTAATTAGACTTTATTTGATTTAAATGTCGTTAGGTTTTTAAATTGCTTTAAATTTTTAGTTTAGCGTGCCTTTATGTGCTTTCCCTTTGCGTTTTTAGATTTAGAATCCAAATCCAAAATATTGAATATTCAAGCACGCGATCATGAACCGAAACAATATTTTCAATTCACGCTTCGTTGGGAAAACGACTCGGGAACGATTTGATCTTTATCCTTTCCTAAGGGTAATTTTCTAATCAATATTTTCCACCAATATATTTTATTAGTGATTAGCCTATTACTCTTTCACAAGAGTGATTTGTCAAATTGCTTTTACTATATATATTTATATACTATAATTGAGACGAATCAAAATTTTTGGCGCCGTTGCCGGGAAAGTGTGAAACGATTATCGTGTTGAAGTTTGAAGATTAGTTCATTGAAGATCCTTCCCTGTGAAGTTATCGTTTTTTGTGAATATATTTTTCATTTTCTTTTATATAAAACTATAAAATACAAAAATATTTTATTTTCTCGATTTATTTTTAGATTTATTTTCTATTATAAAAATTTAAAAATTAAAAAACCACAAATACTTTTCCTAAAGTATTTAAAATACCAAAAAAAATTAAAAAACAACAAAAGAATCCATTTTGTCAATTGTTAAATCGGCTCATCTTTAGATTAACAAACTATAAGAGAGGTATAAGGAGGGTTGATCCTACGAACTTCGACCCGAAAGGAGAAGGTTTTTAAAACGCTTCGCGCTTACCCGCTCCTCCGCTTCTTTGTGCGTTTTCTAAAGAGCTACCGTGCACTTTTGACTATCGGTTAAAAAAATATTTTTCTCTTATTTTTATTTAGTGCATGCACACTCGCTCTTCATCGAATTTAATTGTTGAATCTTTCACGATTCCGAAGCGACGTAATCGTAGACGTTCCAAGCAAATAATCAAACCCTCGAACTATTGTAGAGACTCCCGTTGCTACTATGGCGGATACACGTACTATGTCGGAGTTACTCCAAGCACCCACCGAGGGTTAGGGTTACGGAGATGCGATTGTTATTCCCGCTATACTTGCCGAAAATTTTGAGTTAAAAGTCGGGTTACTTCAGCTAGTAACTTCGAGTGAATTTCATGGTTTTGAGAGGAACGATCCCCATTCTCATATTTGTTGGTTTAACAAGATCACTTCTACGCTTAAGTTCAAAAAGTTCCACATGATGCTATCAAGTTGATGCTTTTCTTATTTTCTCTTGAGGGGGCAGCCCGAATTTGGCTAGAAAAAGAACCCCCTCGTTCTATCCATACATGGGAAGATCTCGTTTCTAAGTTTGTGAATTATTTCTTTCCTCCTTCGAAGACTACGAATATCAAGAATGACATCATAAATTTTCAGCAGCAGTTTTGATGAAACATTTAGTGAGGCATGAGATCGTTTCAAAGATCTCCTTCGTAAATGCCCACATCACGGTTTTTCAGAATTGCATCAAATCGACATGTTTTACAATGCATTGACACAATCCGATCAAGATTCGCTAAATGCAGCCGCCGGTGGTAATCTTTTGAACCGTACTCCTCGAGATGCTTTGACGATTATTGAGAATAAGTCGAAAGTACGTACTTCACGAAACAAACCGATTGTTTTAAAAGTGAGTACTACTACTTCTTCTTCATCTCCTTCTTCGGATGTAACCGCTCTCACCGAGATCGTTAAGGAATTATTACTTATGAACAAAGCTACTCAACAAGCTTTCGTGAAAGCCATAGAAGAGATTTGTGTTACTTGTGGTGGACCGCATCCGTACATAGTTGTCTTGCACCTAATGCAAACACTAATAATTGCTTATCAGCAGGCCACAGGGACCTACAATCAAGGAGGTCCTGGATACCGTCCTCAAGGAGACCCGAATTATCGTGCTAACTACCAAATGGGACCACTCGGTTTTCCTCCTCCGAATGTGCAAAACAATCAAAACTACAATCGGTACAATCAAAATCTAGGAAATTATCAAGCTCCGAACAATCAAGGAAGAGGGCAAAACTTCAATCAAGGAAACAACAATTATCAAGCTCCGAATTTTCAAGCTCCGAATTATCAAGCTCAAGTTGGACCTTCGAATGAGTTAACAAACTACATGAAAAGTAATGAAGCTACTTTGAGAGCCATGCAAACTCAAATGACTAATATGAAGATGGAATTACGGAATAAATTCAAATCTTCTCTTGATACAAGAACCAGTAAGATAGAAAATCAAAAGAATCAAATAATGAACATGTTAACTAATCTTACTATGCAAAAGAAAAATACCTCGGGTTCGGGATCACTTCCTAGTAATACCGTAGCTAACCCGAGAGGTGACGTGAAAGCTATTACCACCCGAAGTGGTGTTGCTTATGATGGACCTATGATTCCACCTACTCCTTCTCCTCTCCCGAAGGATGTGGAACGTAAAACCGAGGCAACAAAGGACAAGGTGCAAACTATAAATTTAGGAAGTACCGTATACGTCCAACCTCTGGTTGTTCAAGTTCCTATTCCAGAGCCCGATGTTGCTCCAAAACCAAAACCTAAACCTTCGATACCTTATACTTCAAGGCTTAACGACCAAAAGCTCCGTGAAAAAACTAATAATCAAATGTTGAAGTTCCTTCAAATCTTGCAAAGATTTTACTTCGACATTAGCTTTGCGGATGCTCTTATTCATATGCCTAAGTTCGCGTCTACGTTTAAGAGTCTTCTTAGTAATAAGGAGAAATTATTCGAATTAGCAAATACTCCTTTAAATGAGAATTGTTCGGCGATGCTCCTTAAGAAGTTGCCCGAAAAACTTGGAGACCCCGGCAAGTTTCTAATTCCTTGTGATTTTTTAGAGCTAGATGAGTGCTTAGCCTTAGCCGATCTTGGCACTAGCATTAATCTAATGCCTCTTTCCGTATGGAAGAAGCTTTCGCTCCCAGAACTTACTCCGACTCGCATGACTCTCAAACTTGCAAATCAATCGGTTGCTTATCCGATTGGTGTTGCTGAAGATGTCTTTGTAAAAGTTGGAAAGTTTCATTTTCAGGCCGACTTCATTGTAGTTGATTACGATGTCGATCCTCGGGTTCCCCTCATTCTCGGAAGGCCTTTCTTGAGGACGGCACGAGCATTAATCGATGTACACGGAGAAGAGCTTATTTTAAGAGATGGTGATGAACAATTAATCTTTCATGCTGATAGCACTTCAAAACATCATAATAAGCATGGCAATGAGTCAATTAATATGATTAATTTCATTGACATCACATGCGAGGATCATTTTCCCAAAGTGTTAAAATTAAAGAAATCAAATCATCCCTCGAGTGGCAATCCCACTCTTTCTTCTAATTTTGTGGTCAAGTTTCCTTCCCCATCTCCTATTCCGTACGAGGATAGTGACTCTCTCGTGGAGGAGACCGACACCCTTCTTTCTCATTTTAATGATTCTTCACCTGATTATGAAACATTTTATTTTGATATTGAAGAGAAGAGTAGTGGCAGTACCACTATTCATTCTGATTATTCTCTTCCGGATTATGATGCATTCTATTTTGATGATGATCATATTGAAGAGAAGAGTAGTGGCAGTACCACTACTCATTCTGATTTTTCTCTTCTTGAATATGACTCCTGTCGATAGGAGTGTTTCTCATCATGAGGAGTTCACCAATGAACTCGCACACATCTTATCTCCACCGGAGTATGACCGCTTTTACTTTGATCTGGAGGCCGATCCATGAGAGTTTACTAGTGTTTTGGAGAAAGATTTAATTGATTTATCAACTAAAGATTTTACAAGTATTGAGCTTAATAATTCTCCTCTCCTTTTATACGATTGTGACTCCTCTCTTTCTAAGGAATTTTCTGAGATCGATCTTCAAGTCTCATTTCCCTCAGGAAATGAAGACATCGTTTTCGATCCCGAAATAATTATTATCAAAGGAGTCCAATCTCAGAGATTTAAAGTTCCATTGAAATTTTTTTCTACTATCTCATCCGAGAGTGATCCTCTCTTCTTGATTGATTCCCTTGAGATTGATACTTTGACTTCATTTCCTTTCGGAAATGAGGACAAAATTTTCAATCCTGGGATACTCACTTCAAAAGTATTTCCCTCTCGACATTCTCTAGGATTATCTCATCAGGATTCTGAAGGCTTTCAAAATTAACAAAAATTTTAAAAGCCCAATGGAGATTTTCCCATTCTTCTTCTTCCTCTACTATAGAGGGGACGTCTCTTCTCTAGATGTCCCGTATCTCCATTTCTATCCCCCATGAACAAATCAATTCAGGGGAGAGTCAAGCTAGTGACTCATTAATAAACAAGCGCTTCGTGGGTGGCAACCCATGCTTATCCTAGTTGTAGTTATTATATTAGTAGTTTTTATCATAAGTGTGGGGGCGTGCTTCTTTCCTTGTTGTGTTTTGTGGGTGCTCGTTTTTGCAGGATTCCTTAAGATCGTGAAGACCCGTGCTTGTTTTCAATCATCCAATCGCCCGGTCTCGATCTTCTGCTTATTTTGGAATCCTCAATCCTGATCATGTATATTTATTGTGTTTCCCCTTTCACACTTGGAATTTTTTGCATTTGCCTTTTTCGTTCCTAAGTGTAGGGGTAAAACCCGATATTTTTGAACATTGAGGCCAATGTTCCATTCTAAGTGTGGGGGGGATTTCTGCCAAAATATGATCTTACCTGTGCCTTGCTGTGTCCCTTGCAATCTCGTTTTGACCTTAGTTTTTGTTTTATTTTAGTTTAAAAAAATGATGAAAAATGAAAAAAAGGAGATGAAAATATAAAAATATAGAAATAAGTAGGCCCGTAGAACTAGAGATATTTTGACTTGACCGAGTATTAAACTCTAGCTTTCCTCTTAGCTTTTTTTTTTTTTTTTTTTTTTTTTAAGAGGGTCTAAGGGGTTTGCTTAATCTTTATAAATTTTGCAAAGAACAAAAAATGATAGATTTGAATATAAGTTAGATGCTAAGCGTGGAGTAGTTGGATCTCTTTAGAGGTCATAGAGGTTAATTGTGGCTTTTTGCTCCCACCAGCATAATAAACGCTATATAATTGTTGAATAAATAGAGTTACTTTGGTTTTTTCGATTCTTAGTTTAGATCCCTTCGTAGAGATTCCTTCTGGTGAAATTAAGGTACACATCGAGGTTTTGTCAGTGTTGTGAGGAAATAGGCTACCGATTCCTGACAGCTCGCTACTGTTATCTAGGTAGTTAAAAGACTACAGGACTTGAAATTTGGCTATAATAATAATAATTATGTAATAAACCAAAGCCGAAATAAGACCACTGGACCATGGTTGGCTCGCATACCGATGTGGCATTCGTTTAAAGGGTGGAGGTAATATTGATAATAATAAATCCAAGACTGATAAAAGTTTACTGGACCATGGTCGGCTCGCACATCGATGTGGCAGTTTTCAAAAAGGTCAAGGATCTCTTGGTCGAAATAAGACTCCTAGACCATGGTTGGCTCGCATACCGATGTGACAGTTGTTTAAAGGACCGGAGGATTAAAATGTAGCAATAATAATAATAAAGCCAAATTTCGACTATAGAGTTATCTAAATAAAGCCTCCGTCTCTGGACTCGTAGTTGAGTTGTTTCGGATGAAATAAAAAGGATAACCCCTAAATCATGCGAAATTAGAACCTTAATGTGGACCTTATTCTCACCATATCGTCTCTTTAGGAAAGGATTTCAAACTAATTATGGTCTAAACCGGGTTTACTTTATATGAATAAGGACTTAATTTATTTGTCGCCAATAATAAGAATAAAACTCTTAGAGGATTTAGCAATAAGGGAGCGGAAAGTAGCTATGCGTACACAATTAGCAATTATGAGTAGTGTTAGCATCTTAACTTGTATTTAACAATGATTTCGTTTTTAAGCTTGGTTTAGGGCGGGTGAAAAATCAAGGACGATGAATTTATCCTTTTGGACATAGTTTATAAGTGTTTCTTGTTTTGTGATCCTTAAAGTTATGATTGATTGAAAAAAATAAAATAATATAATTAATATTTATACATATATATAAAAAAAGAAATGGTAAAATGGGGGGCTGTTGGTTCCATGATCATTCATACAAACCGTAACAATAATGTGTAGAATCAAGATGCAGAAAATTAAGACTTTATTGATTATTGAAAGAAAAACCTTTTTGATGGCTAGCTATATGTCTCTAATGTCTAACCTAATTTTGACTAAACTAGGTGAATTTATACTAACAAGGTTTTGCCCATTCTAGGCTTTTGTTGGGCTTTTCAGGCTTTTTCTTTGTCAGCCCAATTACATTAATAAACATTAATTAATTAACCAACTAACGAGCTAGACTTTTGTCTTGTATCTTCGAGTGACCGAAGCTTCTTTGTTCGGGTCCATTTATGTGATCCTAACAATCTCCCCCTAGATGAGGTCATGAGAAGTTGTTTGAAGCTCACTCGTGCTTGTCTCTTTAGCTCGTTGTTGATAGGGTACCTCACTTGTTGTGCTTTGGTAATTCAATCTTTAACACCTTGATCATGATCTTTAGAACTTGATGTGATGACTTGATCTTGATCTTTGACTTGTTTAAGCTTTACTTCTCTGAATTACTTTGTGATCTTCTTTCACTTTGACTTTGCCATACGCTGATCTTTAGTCTCACATGCTCATATCTGTTGGAATCTGGAAAGCTTTGATGATGTATCTTCTTCTAATCTCCATAACGTTTAGCATTTGAAGAAGACATTGATTTTCAGAGATTGTGCGGAAGCTTTGTATGTAAACTTTCTTGATTTCTTCAGATATGTGAGTAAGGATATGAGCATGTCTTGCATCGGATACTTTGAGTCGTCATTCGCTATGATAGAACAATTTAGTCACCAACAAAAACATTTTGTTATGTAAAATCCACTTAATGTGTTCTAGAAAAACATTTTGTGAACACACAAAGGTTTTATATTTTGAAGGGACCGAGTATAGACGATACTCAATCTGGTCGGTTACATTAACCTCTGATTCCGTGAGGATCAATGATTACAGTATGAATACTGCACCTGTGATCAGATAGATTCATTCAAAGAACCTTCTTGACAGGTTTTCCGGCACGTGACAAGCTAGTTCCTCTAATACCTAAGTATCAGATTCCCTAATGTTCGCCGTTCTCTAGACCAGATGTCCGAAGACTAACACACTATAAGTATTTCTACTAATAGAATGGTAAAGAGTGAGTCAGTACAGTTACTATCTGCTGACTATACCGTATAATTCCTTTTTCAGCGTTTTACTTCTTAATACAATTAAGTACCGTAGAAGGCCTGTGGCAAAAATGATTTGAAAAACATTCGATGTGCTTATAAAATTTGTTTGGGGCACAAACGAAAGTTTAAATCAGAATGCTTCTGATGATGTTTTGAAATATATCCCGAAAGATATGAAGTGCCTTGGGAAATCCAAACTTGTACAAGTACATTTATGGAAATCCACTTCACTAGTGGGCGCAGTCCGAAGACCAGGCATGAGCATTCATACGAATACCCTGGTGGTACAACATCTCTTTCCTCAGCATTCCATAAGATCACTTTCACGAACATGAAACAAAAGATTCTTTGTCATTTATCAAGATACCAAGATTCGTCGTGTATAAAACATCTTTTGGTACCTTGACATTTTTGATTCATTTTTACACTTACTTGCTCCCCACTACACATGTGCGTCGATATCGAACGATGTTTAGCACATGCCATGGATAGGACTTTGCATTTTTAGGAATCAATCGAATCATTTTATTATCCGTTTTACATGTTTAACGTCACATTTCTCCCCCCGATCAAAAATAAATGTATGAATCTTGTGAATGGTTTTGATATAGAATGGGACTTAAAATGATCAATCTCCCCCCTTAAAGTATGAAAGTTCTATCTATCCTTAAAGTGAGGTGAATAAGAACAAAGATCAAGTGAGCAATTGAAACAAGACCTTAGAACTACCCGGACAGGAATGATACTGCAATCTGTCTTGAACTTGTAAGCGATGGTCGTGTTAACTCATTTTCAGCCAATAGATTCAGAAACAGTACGTCTTTTGTACTTGCACACAACTTTGAGAAAATACTGATTCTCCCCCTCCAAAACAATGACACGTGTCAATGTTGGTTTGGTTAACCCCGATCATGTGTGATTAAAACAAAGTTGTTTATGAGAGTAAAATGGTTCGGAGGCTTAGTCAAACTTCTTATCTGTTAAAGAAATAATGCACTGAAAAGTACATTAAATCTCTGGGTTAAGACAGGGTTACAGTCTGAAATACACTGAAGCATCTTCTTTTTTTTTTCTTTTTTTTTAAATATACACAATGATACAATGCTTTAGCATTCAAAAATACCAGATAACCCCTTGGAACCAGCCTTTCGATCACTAAGGTTGCAATCAGGGAACCTAGAGATCATAGTAACTTTGGAACTTGAAACTAACGCCTAGGGGTTAAGTTCAAAAGGCTCACAATGGGTTCCATTATCCTAGTTAATAGGACAGGTATTACAACGCTATAATGTAGTTCAGTGGGTTTCCACTGAGGCTTAACATTATGATTTTTGGTTGCTTTCCAAACCTTCTTAGTATGAATCACACTATGTTTGGCCTGGGGGGTGTTGGTATTCATAGACTTCAAAGAACGAATCACAAACTGATTATGATCAACAACATTCAACTTCCTTTTGGCATAGGTTTGCGAGATTCAGTGGCAGGTTTGGTTCTTGTAGACAAATTTACAGAAACATTAGGCATCTTGTTTTATTGCACTGGTGGTTTCTGTGTGGGTCTATTTGAAGTCCTGGGGGGTTCTTGAAAAGTAACTTGCTTTTTCTTAGGCAACGGGGTTGGTTTGACCCAGTTAGCACGTTTGGGTGGTGGAATATACTTAGAACCTAAGTTGTACATTCCTGGAGCAAGCACTTTGGGTGTCTCAGAGGTTGAAGGTCCACTACTTGTTGTACCAGTCACTTGGGCTTTCAGCTTGGTATTCTCAGCAGTGAAGGCACTAAGCTTTTCAGTGTATGCAGTACGTGAGTGAGTATTCGCCTTTGACAGTTCATCATATCGTCTTTTCAGACTCACGTTTTCTACCTTAAGGCCATCTAGCTGAATCCTAAGGGAGGTAATCGTATCTTTCAACTGAATTCTGTCAGTTTCTAATGCCTGTTGGTCACAACTACCTTCAGTGGTACCTACATTCAACACCTTCATGATGTTGATCTGAGCATCTAAATTCCTGATAGTGTCGTCTTTCCCTTGAAGCTGTTGTCTTAACTTGTTAATTTCAAAAATTGCATTGGAGGCACTTGAAGTGTCTATGCACTGTTTATAGTTCTGAAATTTAAGTTGTAAACTGACATAATTCTGTTCGAGAAATGCAAAACGTTTCTCAGAATCAGTAATTAGCTGTTTCTGTTTTGAAATCTCAGCTTCAAGTTCAAGAACTTTAGTGTGTTCCCTATCGCATGCAGATCTAAGATCTTCGCAAAAGCAGTTCGAAAAACTAGGCACGGCACACAATATCGGAGTAAGCACAATTAAGCAGATATCTTTTTCTAAATACTCAGCAATTAAGCATTCATTTATGATTAAAAGATTTTTCTTCTCTATGGTCAGGTTCTTGTTATCAAGAACACATTGTTCATATTCCGCCTCCAATTCATCAAAAATCTGTTCAAATTCTCTTATCTCTTTGAAAAATGTGGTTTTTGAAATGGTCGTAAAATGGTATCAGTTGTTGTTCAACAAACTGTTTTGCATAATCAAAACACCAATCAGAAACATAGTCTGGTTTTTGTGTTGTTCTTTCTTTTATGATACCTTCAAGTTGAGGAAAAACAGCATTAACTTTTCGAAGACTGGCCAGAACTTGGCTTGGAGGTCGACTTTTACGAACAAAAGGAGTACCAGGTGTGGCTGATTTACTAGCTTGACTAGCAATTTCGTTGGCAGAAAGCCAATACGCCTGATCACCAGATAGTTCCTTCTGAGGAACGAACATAAGGGCATTAAGCTTGGCATAGAAGTCGTTTGCTGGTCGAACATGCCCTGGTTTTTCGTTCATCTTTTTCATGCTAACAACTTGGTGAACCAAGACCTCTTCACTATCCCATATACTAACGGGGTGGTGAGTGGGATGAAAGAGGGTATCAGCATCATACAAAACAGGTTGAGCACGCTTGGCCATATAACCTATTTTTCATCTAGATAACTATCAGCAAGTTCCTTTTTCTCAGTTAAAATCTTTTCTTTTTCAGATTGTAAAAATGCAATTGATAGTTTGTGTTGGCATGTTAAATCTTTGAAACATATCTCTATGCAATTTGTTAGCTTCTTTAAACAAACTATTTCCTCCTAGTTAACTATTATGCTAGATTCCTTTTTCTAGATAAAAATCTTTTCCTTTTCAGATTGTAAAATTGCATTGATTTTTTCTTTTCATAGAAAGGTGGGTGTAAGCACAATTGTTTTTCTTGCACAAGTTCTGCGTTACAGCTTATTATGCTGATTCACTAGGGCTTGTGTATGTCTAACTTTGTTTTCAAGGATCAGTTTGACTTGTGGGTATCTAGACGACATTATTTCTTGCTAATATTGAGGATGCTCATTGCTTAAGGTCTCGATTTCAAATCATTTATTCTTGTTAACCTTACGGATGTCGTCTTGTTGGGTTTGCAGTCTAGTTAAGATGGCAATCATAGAAACTTTATCAGATGTGTCAGCAGATTACTCAGTTTGGAACATTTGGGCTTCGATGTCAAGAAGATACTGTTGGATACGGGAATCGTATTTGTCATCATTCTAGTCTCGGCATCGGAGTCTAAATGTTCTTCATGGGGTTGCATCTCCTGACTAACTGATAATTCCACATTATCAAGATTTGATTTTCATTGGAGTGGACCTCATTCGGAATGGATTGTTGGTTGCCAGTGGATGACAAGTTGGCCATGTAAGCGACAGCAGCATTGGGGCCTTCATCCACGTCTGAGTCATACGCATCCTCATGATTGGCTTGAAACATGTTTGTTGTAGTCAGTGCCTGAGGTTGATCATAAGGTACGGTGCATTCCACATCAGCGAGGAATGCTTCAGCTTCAGCATCTAACACATCTCCTTTCTCTTTAGCTTCCATCAGTAACGCTTTATCTTTGAAGTACTGAGAGTCCATCTTTATCTTGGGTTCTTTACACTGCCTGCTACATGTACCTTATCATCTGCTGTTGTAAACATATCACTTCCTTGCTCCTCGTAGCACTGTAGACCAACCAATACCTGGAGCTTCCTCTGAAACTGGTTCAGTAACATTGAGTCATCATGCACCGTAGCTGAGTACTAGAGGTTGGAGGAAGTCCGGAGCTGGTTGTTGGTGGGTGGAAACTGCTTTTGGAAACCACTTAAGAGATTAGCAATCTGAGTCATAGTGGCCATCAATGCGTCATTCGGAGACTGAGCAGTGGGTTGAGGACTTGAAGTTGAGGGTGATGGAAGAACAGGTGCAGTTGTGGTGTGAGCAACATAGGCCAGTGGATCAACAATACTTGTAGACTGCTCCTGTTTCTTGAGAGTCTTTTTTGGCATGTGGCTTAGTAGGCTTTGAAGATGAGTATAGATCTACACATAAGGTGTGGTTGAGATGTCCATGTTCTGTTTGACATTAGTCACATACTTACCCCAATAGGCCGGAAGGTTGTTGACAAACTTGGTGTTTATCTGATGAGTTGGAATGTTGAGCTGAGTAATCTTCATGTCATTCAAGCTTGTTGGAAATGCCAAAAGTTAGTAATGGATTTGATTCGTTTCCAATAGCACGAAAGCGTTCGTACTCATCAAACAGATCTTCCTTCCTTTGTTGAATAGTCCTACCTGATCCTTGCATAAGCATCTCCACATTATCCCAAATCTCCTTTGCAGTGCTTGTTTGATTGGAGGTTGGTTGAAGATAGTTGGGAAGGCTTGAGCTAAGAATGTTCCAGCTTGAGTATCAGCCTCTCAAGTTTGTTTTTCCTCTTCCCCTGAAATTCATTAATCAAGTTTCTTCCTCGGTGCAGGCACATATTTTTCAAAACATCATCAAAGCATTCTGATTAAACTTTCGTGTGTGCCCCAAATAAATTTCACAAGCACATCGAATGTTTTTCAAATCATTTTTGCCTCGAATGTACCTGTGTATACGAATCTTCCAAGAATCGTAGTCACTTTCAACCAACATAGGTGGACGAGTATCGGTACCTGCAGCATTTGTTTCTTCATTGGATGCCATTGAATAAGTTTGTTTAGTAATGATCTGATCGTAAGTGATTGATGATTTGTTTGATTAGTGTTTGAGTTTGTTTTTGTTTGATTCAAAAGGGATTACTAGTTCGGTTCTTGAAGTATAAAACTGCACTGACTCACTCTTTACCATTCTATTAGTAGAAATACTTATAGTGTGTTAGTCTTCGGACATCTGGTCTAGAGAACGGCGAACATTAGGGAATCTGATACTTAGGTATTAGAGGAACTAGCTTGTCACGTGCCGGAAAACCTGTCAAGAAGGTTCTTTTAATGAATCTATCTGATCACAGGTGCAGTATTCATACTGTAATCATTGATCCTAACAGAATCAGAGGTTAATGTGACCGACCAGATTGAGTATCGTATATACTCGGTCCCTTCAAAATATAAAACCTTTGTGTGTTCACAAAATGTTTTTTCTAGAACACATTAAGTGGATTTTTGGTATGTGCTTAAATACACATACCTTTTACCTTTAAAAACGAGCTGAAATAACCAAAAACGGACTTAGAATGCC
>BQNB010135735.1:0-18114 GCA_026074375.1 Tanacetum coccineum | reverse complement strand
TGAGCTCTTATCATGCGATTTGACAAAACTCTAAGTAGGCGGTTTGAGCAATATACCGAGCGGTTTAATTCAGGTTATTACGCGATTTGATCATGGATCGGTTTGACAGGTCTAGTACGCGGTTGATCAAACCTAATAGGCGATTTGAGTTGGGTGATCACGCGGTTGATTAATGTGATCGCGTGGTTTGATCATGATAACTCACGCGGTTTGATGATTAAGGTGAGGCGGTTTGATTATGACAACTCACGCGATTTGTATGATAAAGTAGGCGGTTTGAGGAAGTTTTATAAGGCGATTTGAGCTTCTAGGGTTCGCGATTTGATTATTAACGAAGAAGACTAGGGTTTGTGAAAAGGGAGATAAAGACTTATTTCAAAGTTATAAACCCTAAACTGATTTTACAACCTTCACCCTCATACTTGAAACTCAATTCACATTCGTCCTTATGAAGAATTCCAACAACTGTTAGCCCTTAAATGTCAAAACCTTTACACCGTTAGTCCTTATTCCACATTTGTGCTTTAAATGACAAGGTTAACTAGACAATGATTACCCTCTAACGACAATTCATTACTTTGTTTGTCATAGTTAACAACATTACAACAAAACACCAAAGCAAACACAACACTTAATGCTAAAACGATCCGATATAAGATTCACTTAAATGTTAAACGGCTAGTTTTGGTACTTTAAAGACAAGTGATCACATAGTTGATTTGATATTTCTTATTTAAAGTTGAAGTGGGATTTCACGAAGGCGTCTGCTTATTTCATCATCGAGACTGCCTTCTACTTGCTACCCGTTTTCTTTAAACCCCATCTATCGATTGATGAATTGCTTGAGCACACAAGGAATATGATTGGGACTTGGAAATCTAGTTATACCTGATGTAAGGAGTTACATTGTTGTACTCACAGTGTGTAGCTATCACTTAAAGGAGTTATGTTGTAGTGCTCAGTGTCACACACAGTTGCAGATGTGGATAGTTTCAGGAGGTGTTGTGTTTCTTATACTTTTGTTGTGGGGTATAGGTGTAACACCCGTTACCCGACGAGGTATTATTTTATAATATAATAATAATATTAAATTGTTTAGAATGTATTTTATAAGAAAATGGTAAAGTTATAAATTATAAATTAGTAAGTGTAAAATAGTTAAAAGATATGTGTTGGAATTAGAAAGAATGGAAACAAGAAGGACTAGTGTTGTTAAGATGATAAACTTAATAAATTAAGTATCAAAATAGAAATCTCAGGCATTCTAGAAAAATTAAGAACAAGTGAGTGTGTGTAAGTTAGGCTGTGTCGACCCAATCAAGAGAAGAAGGAGAATTGGGGATTTTCATCATTCTTGTAAAATTGAGCAAGGAATAAGGATAATTAAGCTATTGAGAGTCTTTAATTATCATCCCCACATCAAGTAAGTAATTTCTCAAATTGAAAATTAGGGTTCATGTTATATAATTTGGGTAAATAATTTAGAGTTAATAATTTATGGTCCTAAACATGAATTAGTTGCTATTAGGGTTAATTTCCCCAAGTATGAAGCTATGGAGGATCAAGCTTTAAATTTAAGTAGGAGTTTAGTGGCATAATCAAGGTAAGTATATTGACTAAACATGTTAATGTAATCATAATGTGAATTTTATTATATTATGATTATCTTTGTTCAAGGAATTTGTGAATGTATGTAGCTTGGATCCAATGCTAATAATGTAATGCTAGCATAATTGTTTTATGCTTGTTAAAGGTATGTGATTATGTGAATGTATTCCTTGAATGAATACAACTAGTTAACCACTAGTTGTATTTTGTGACGAAGATGTTTATGTCATATACTTACTAAGCATTTCGCTTATACGTGAGTTTCCCAATGTTTTGTAGGTTCGAGTGGTGTAGAAAAAGGTAAGGAGAAGAACTAGTTATGGCATAGAAGGTGGATTAAATAGCCTCGGTAAGTAGAAGACCCCTCTTTTGGATCAAGGAATCGTCAAAGTTGAAGCCTTAAGTGTAATTCCATATTTTGGTATAAATATGTTACTTTGGGTCTTTTGTGTTCCTTTTGAAGTCAAGTCATACTAGTTCAAGTGTCTTGATTTAATATGATAATGGGTCAAGTACATATGATGAAATGGTTATGAATGATTATTAGCAATGTGTTAAATGATGTTTGGATTTAGTGTAATGGGTCCTATTAAGTTGTTAAATGTTCTATGTTGGCGAACTTCGTGGACGAAATACAATTGTCAAAAGTGAAGGTTTTATGACCATTTGAGGTTTGTTACAGTAGGTTGGGTTTTTGGCATTTTGAGTTCCTGCAGAATTTGACAGATTTTGTAGATGTTCTGTATCAGGTCCCCAATACGGCGTATCCAACTAATGTACATGGCGTATTGGGCAATACGGCCATTGATACGGCGTACTACAAGCCTGAGTATAATACGACGTATTCAACCAATGAATACGGCGTATTCATTCGTTGGTCTTAAATATGATAACCGTATCTATGAATACAGAGTATCCTCATTTTGGATACGGAGTATCCGTTTCTTAGGTCATTACGGCGTATTCAGAAAATGAATACGGCGTATTGAATACAGTTCACATAAGGTTTATACTTCTTTTATACTTCAAGTTTTCACTTAATGGTTGTGGTATATGTTTCTTATAAATACACCTGAGCTTGTGTATGTTGTTGTTTCCAATTTATGTATTCAAATTCTTATAGGTTGTTTGTAAAGTCATTTTACAAGTTATTTTTCGAAAATTTTCTTGGGTCATTTTAAGGGGCGTTTCAACTTGGTATCAGAGCGTTGGTCTAAGAGATCTAGGATATCATGTTAGGATTCCCTAGACTTAGACTTTTAGGTGCGTTGAGAACAAATATGTAGCATGTGTATAGTTTTTGCGACTTTCAAAGATACATGTGTAGAGAATTTTTATGACAACGCTTGGCCACCGTTGTGATAAAAATATGATACATATGTATAACCGAAAGTGTAAGGATTATACATACAGGTTTGATTAAGAGTAAAATCTGAAATGTCATAAGTGGAGTTTAATGAATGTATAGCAATGCTTAAATGTTTAAACTCTTATTTTCAGTAAGAAGAAAAGATGGTTGATGAGCGTCGTAAGGAGGTCCAAAAAGCTTCTACCTCTAAGGGAGTCGAGTCTCCAATAGGTGATACAATCCGTGATGAAAGTGAAAATGAGTCTTCCTCCGATTCTGAGGGCCTCAATTATGGAGGGTTCACGGAGGAGGAAACGAAAACCTTAAAATCATTGATAAATAGGCAAGTAGGGAAGATAATTAAAAACGTGATGCCATACTATATTAGTCGAACAACCAAAAATCTTAAAGAGGTAATACGAAAGGAGTTGGAAGAGCTTAAAAAGGGTGGAATGATGAACGAATCTAGAAACGAGATGGCAACCTACCGTGATTTCACGGCATGTGTTGTGCCCAATTTTAATGGGATGCTTGATCTGATTGCTTATACTAAATGGTTGTCGGCGGTTGAGGGTGCTTTCCGCACTAGTGGTTGTAAAGAGAAGAACAAGGTTAACTTTGCCTCAAACTTCCTTCATGATATTGCGAAAATGTGGTAGGAAGGAAAAATTTATGAAAAAGGTGAGGAATGGATAGGTACATGTACTTGGAAGGAATTTAAAGAAATGTTTACCACCGAATATGCATCGGTGGAAGAGGTTGATAAAATTTGGGAAGAGTTCCAAACTCTTACCCAAACAAATGAGACGGTGAATGAGATGTGGAAAGATTTCAACGATTTAATCCGCTATTGTCCCGAGTATCACGAGAAAGAAAAGCTCAAGGTCGAGAAGTTTCAAAGAATGCTACGTGGTGACATTAGGGAAGTAATCTCTCCATTTAAATGCACTACTTTAGAAGATCTTCTAAGTAGAGCTCGGTTGAGAGAGGCGGATTTACTAAGAAAGAATAATAAGGAGACCAAGAGGAAACTTGATTTCGTAGACCGAGATGCTAAGAAGCCTAAACAAGACCAAAGCCGAAGAAGTGGTGGAACTCAAGTTAAGACACCATGCAAGAAGTGTCATAAAACTCATCTTGGAGTATGTCGAGCGAATTTGCCAGGTTGCTACAAATGTGGTGATTTGAACCACATGAGCAAGGATTATAAGAAGCCGATGATCTTGTGTTACAATTGCAATCAATTAGGACACAAATCAAATTAATGTTCGAATCCAAAGGTGATTGATGCTAAACCCTTGAAGTCAATCAAGGAAGAAAAGGTGGAAAAGACGGGGATTCCTACTCCAACAACTCGAGCTTACATGATGGCTACCGAAGAAGAAAAAGCAGTGTGTGATGTTGTAACAGGTACAATCCTTGTTAATTCTATACCCACTTTGTGTATTATATGATTTGGGTGCAAGTGTCTCTTTTGTGTCTTTCGAATTTAGTAAAAACCTATTCACTCCACCAAACAAACTTCATTTTCCCTTAGAAGTAGAAATAGCCGGTAATGAAATAATGGTGGTGTCAAAAGTGTATCAAGAGGTGGAAATAGAGATTGATGATAGTGTTTTTAAGATTGACTTAATTCCTATTGTATTAGGAGCATTTGATATCGTGATAGGCATGGATTGGCTTGATAGGTATGATGCTAATATTTTATGTAGTCAAAAACTTGTTCGGGTAGTAAACCGTCAAGGCCGGGAAATAATTATTTATGGGGATAAAAGGAAGGGTGAATTTAAATTGTGTTCGATGATAAAGGCTAAGAAATATTTGTCTCGTGGTTGTCAAGCTTATAAGGCGCATGTAATAGACACAAGTTTTGAGAAGAAAAGTGTTAAAGACGTTCCAGTTGTGAACGAATTTCTTGATGTTTTTCCGGAAGATTTGTCGGGTATTCCACCCGAGAGGCAAGTCGAGTTTCGAATTGATCTTATTCCGGGAGAAACTCCTATCGCTAAAAATCCGTATCATTTGGCTCCGTCCGTAATGAAAGAGCTAATGAGTCAACTTCAAGAATTGCTCGACAAAGGTTTTATATGTCCTAGTAGTTCTCCATGGGGCGCTCCGATTTTATTCGTTAAAAAGAAAGATTAATGTATATCCTCTACCAAGGATCAATGATCTCTTTGATCAACTCCAAGGCACGAGATGGTTTTCGAAGATTGATCTCCGTTCGGGCTATGATCAATTGAAAGTCCGAGAAGAAGATATTCCTAAAACGGATTTTAGAACGCGTTATGGGCATTATGAGTTTGTGGTTATGCCTTTTGGCCTTACTAATGCACCGGCAATTTTCATGGATCTCATGAACCGTGTGTGTAGGCCGATGTTAGATAAGTCCGTTATTGTGTTCATTGACGATATCATCATTTATTCCAAAAACAAGGAGGAACATGAAGCTCACTTACGAGAAGTCTTAGAAACCTTACGAAAGGAAACTTTGTACGCCAAGTTTGCAAAATGTGAATTTTGGCTACAAGAAATTCAATTTCTTGGTCACGTAGTAAATTCTGAAGGTATCAAGGTGGATTCGGCTAAAATCGAAGCGGTGATGAATTGGCAAACTCCTAAAGACGTTGGTGAAATTCGAAGTTTTCTAGGTCTCGCGGGTTATTACCGAAGGTTTATTCAAGATTTTTCCAAGATTGCACCGTCATTAACCAAACTTACTAAAAAGAATGCTCCTTTTGTATGGGGTGAGGAACAAGAAGAAGCTTTTGTTACCTTGCAAAGGAAGTTATGTGAAACTCCAATACTCGTTTTACCGGATGGAACCGAAGACATGGTTGTGTATTGTGATGCGTCTTATTTCGGTCTCGGTTGCGTTCTTATGCAACGGGGCAAGGTTATCGCATATGCTTTAAGACAATTGAAAAAGCATGAAGAAAATTATCCAACTCAAGATCTTGAATTCGCAGCGGTGGTCCTTGCCTTGAAATTTGGAGGCATTATCTTTATGGTGTAAAATTCATAATTTACACCGACCATAGAAGTCTTCAATATTTTCTAGAGAAGAAGGATCTAAACATGAGGCAACGGAGGTGGTTGGATTTACTCAAAGATTATAATTGTGAAATACATTACCATCCGGGTAAAGCAAATATGGTAACGAACGCATTAAGCCGAAAGGAAAGAGAGAAAGCTACGTGAATCCACTCGTTACGAATGATTGTTACTTCCGATCTTTTCGACCGAATGAATAAAGGCGGCTTAATTAGAAGCGTTGGAGGAGGAAAATTAGAAGGGTGAGGGAATTACATCTTACATACCCTATTTTGAAGATGATAGCCGAGGAATTAAGACTCGTCAAGGAAGAATCTATATTCCTTTCCGAAGCGACATCAAGGAGTTAATACTAAAGGAAGCACACAAGTCAAAGTACTCCATCCATCCGGGGGCTACAAAAATGTATTTCGAATTGAAGAAAAGTTATTGGTGGCCGCGTATGAAGAGAGACTGTGTTAAGTATGTGGAAAAATGCTTGACTTGTCTAAAAGTCAAGGCCGAGCATCAAAAGCCGTATGGAAAGATACAACCGCTAGAAATCCCAGTGTGGAAATGGGAAAAGATTACTATAGACTTCGTAACTAAGCTACCAAGGACAACAAAGAAGCATGACGCAATTTCGATAATAGTAGATCGGTTAACGAAAAGTGCTCATTTCATTCCTATTCAAGAGAATATGCCCGTTTATAAATTGGCAAAAATCTATGTTAACGAGATCGTTGCACGTCATGGAGTACCCGTTTCTATTGTGTCGGATAGAGATGGACGATTTACTTTAAATTTTTGGCAAGATTTTCAAGAAGAGCTAGGTATGAGGTTGCACATGAGTACGGCATTTTATCCTCAAACGAACGGTCAAAGTGAACGAACCATCCAAACATTGGAAGACATGCTTCGAGCTTGCGTAATCGACTTTGGAGGAAATTAGGATGACCATCTACCTTTGGTGGAATTTGCTTATAATAATAGCTATCATGCTAGTATTAAGATTCCACCTTATGAGATGCTTTATGGAAGAAAATGTAGAACGCCGGTATGTTGGGATGAAGTAGGAAGTAGAGAGTTGGCTAGCACGGATGTGGTTTTAGCAACAACCGAGAAGATAGAAATTATTCGTGAAAGATTAAAGGAGGCACAAGATGGGTGGAAAAGTTATGCCAATAAAAGGAGAAGACCAATCGAGTTCAATGTTGGAGACTTCGTCATGCTCAAGGTTTCTCCATGGAAGGGTGTGATGCGATTTAAGAACAAGGGAAAACTTAGCCCAAGATTTATAAGACCATTTAAAATATTTAAGAGAGTTGATGAAGTGGCTTATGTCTTGGAATTACCCGAAGAGATGAAGGGTATACACAATACCTTTCATGTGTCCTATTTAAGAAAGTGCCTTGCGGACGAATCAAGCGTGATTACTTTGGATGATGTAGAAGTTAGTTCGGAGTTGACCTTTCAAGAAGAACCGGTGGCAATCTTAGGAAGAAAATCAAGACAACTTCGCAATAAAGAAATCCCGTTGGTTAAAGTAGAATGGAAGCATCGTTTAACACCCCCATTTTGACATATAGCAGCGGAAGCTAATCTGGGGTATTATTTCAAGGTACAATAGTCATAATCATAGAAAACGAATCGAAAAGAGACGTTTTTAGAAAATGAAGTTATCCTTCATTTATTCATTAGAGTTTTTACAAAAGTAAGGTCCCAAAATCTAGTAACAAAAGTTTTGAATGATAACAGTTTAGCCATCTTCATGTCCGAGCCACTTTGTGCCATATGCTGCTCAATTACCTAAGATAAACATGTTAAAAAGTCAACACAATGGTTGAGTGAAATTCATAGGTTTAAGTAAAGCAGTTTGAATGCAATAGTGGGTTACGTTGTTATACACCAAAGTTTGTAATAATTGCATGCATGAACAATTATTATAAAAATCATTATCATTGCTAAACTCATGACACCGAAGCCTTGAGATAATAAATAATCACAAGTAATTGCCCCAACGGATGTCTTTGCCAAACACCAGTATAAGTTATTCAAATGATGTGCTATTGGTTACCGACAGTATAGGTACACCAACGGGGAGGTCCAATCCCAAATAGATCTATTCACATTATTCGCGCTTACCCCGACGAGTAATTAACGGTTCATGATAATGGAGACTTAATGGCAAAAGTAGGTACTTAAGCAATAATGCATCAGGATAGCATACAGAAAATACTTGCATTCATGTTTATAGCATGTATCCCCCTCGCGGGTTTATAAATCATTTGAAAGATTGAAATGCAAGGCTAAAAACTCACCTTAATAGTATAGGAAAATTTGATTGATGGCAAAGGTATATGAAATGAAAGTAATGGCTTTGTCACACAACCTGGGTAATATATCAAGTCTTAGTTTGATTGGATATGACTTATATCAAAATGAAATGTCATCTTTGATTGAATTATTATGGAATTATCGTATCACTGTTTGGGCCATTTAAGTCTTATGGCTTATTTTAAGTCATAAACTTGCCCAATCAAAGATAACTTGCCCAAACAGTGATACGATAATTCCATAAACTTAAATTAAGACATAAGACTTAAATGGGCCACTAGACCCAAATACACAAATTATAACTATAAGACCTATTGGGCTTAGCATTGGGCCCAACCCACTTGGGCCTAATATTTGGACTAAGGCCTGGTCATTTAAGTCTTATGGCTTATTTTAAGACTTATATGGCTTATTTAAGTCATTTAAGCCATAAGACCTATATGGCTTATTTGGGTCTAGTGGCCCAATCAAAGATAACTTGCCCAAACAGTGATACGATAATTCCATAAACTTAAAATAAGCCATAAGACTTAAATGGGCCACTAGACCCAAATACACAAATTATAACTATAAGACCTATTGGGCTTAGCATTGGGCCCAACCCACTTGGGCCTAATATTTGAACTAAGGCCTGGTCATGGACCATTAAAATTGACCAAATTACTTAATGGGCTTATAATTGGGCCTATTGGGCTTTTTGGACCAATTAGGTTAAAACTAGTAAAATCTAGCAATTAATAAAACTAGTAAAAGTGACATACTTTTTACTTAGAAAACTTAAGTGTGAATTAACTTACCCAATTATAACTTGATCATCATACCTTCATATACATACTTGTCTATTTTGTCGTCATTATTAATTTTTACCGACATAGAAACCTAAAACCCATACATGTTGTATAGGTTCCACGTGACTTCGTGCCGACGACCAAGTTCGTTTATCGCCGATCTATCTTTCTTCCGGCATTATCAAGTGAGTTTATAGCCTCGCTTTTCAACTTTTAAACTGTATTTATAAAACCCCGCGAGGGAGATGCATGCTAGTTTTTATAAAACGAACGCAAGTAGTTTTCTTCTTGTATGCTTGGACCCGTATGTGGATATATGTTGTTGCTTGAGTAGCTTTCGTCATAAGACCCCAATCGTGAGCCGTCAACTACCTATGATGGGTAGCCGCTCATACAATTAATAGCGCTATGGGCTTGACAACCCGGTTCGGTTTTTGGGAGTTTGAATCCGGGAAAGTGAGCACTCCCAATGTACGGACATATTGTATGGAGATGTAAGTAGGTATCTGACGAAAATACCTAGCCTGGGGGCATTCATTATATTATTAATTGATTATGGATTTCGTCAATGGGATCGGTGTCGCGAGCTCAATGCAACTGTTGTTTATTAGCTTGTCTGATCAACAAGTCTATATGAAGCATATGATTATTTTTATGCTTGTGTTCAATTCTTTTATCAATTATCAAACCTATGAATTCACTCAACCTCGTGTTGACTTTTTAGCATGTTTCATCTCAGGTAATTGAAGTACGAAGGCTTGGAGGCACTGGTGTGGAGGAATTGCGCTAAACTTTTGTCCATCATTTAAAAACCCATTCCTCATTGAAAACTTGTTTTAGTTTGGTTAAATCAAACTTATTTTATCTTTGGTGATGATCTTTTGGGACTACGCTTTTGAACTCTGATAAATATGGAATGGAATGGTTGTTTGTTTTGTTTTTAAAACGTCTCATTGAGTCGTTCTTTATGTCTTATGACTATTGTACTATTATTTAACACCCAAATTGTTGGTTCCGCTGCGTGTAAATTTGGGGGTGTTAAATTCGTGATCGCGCGTTCGAATGGATTAAGGGTTTTTGGATTTGGTTTTTCTTATTTCTAAGATTAAAATGCAAAAACGAGTAAAGAAAACTAAAAAACGAAAGCTAAAAGCGATTTAAACATAAAAACGAGAACGGGGTTCGAAACCCGTTCTTTAAAAATCAAATTTTTACAAAAATAACCCTACGATTGCAAATCTAGTTTTACTAAGTGTAAAATGATAAAAGAAAATTTCGAAAAAAAGAATTATATTTTTTTGACTTTTTAATAATTTATTATGAATTAAAAACGGTTTTAAAAAAAATAAAAAATAAAAAATACTAAAGAACTCTATCTTCACCACATCGAGAAAATGGAGGAAGGACGTATTGATAGAATGATCATACGAAGGAATAGTGACAAACTAAAGACCGAACTCAAGAAAATCCGTACTCAGATTATCAAACTTCAAAAGAAGCGGTTAGGGCAAAAGGATAAGATTGCCTTTGCTCACTACAGAATTTCCGATCTTGAACGAATCATTGAGAAAATCCAAGCTCGTCACCAAACAAATTAGGAAGATCTTTAGGATGTCATCTACCAGCTCAAAATCATCAAACTCTTAAACTAGTTATAGCTTTATCCTAGCCACGGCTGTGTGGTCTAAAAAAGACGCTTGTCAAATCCCTTACATATGTACAGTAAAAAAGCAAGTTATTATAAAGCAATCCCGTATCTACCTTGTTGTTTCTTAAATACCACTTTATTCATCTCATCAATCATTCGTCATCACCATTCATCATTCAACCGTCATTTGCATCATTATCTCCGTCTTTATGAATCATACCATAACCTCTAAGTGCTTAAAAGTTCAAAAATAAGCATTATTCTTTAAGCATTTTAGCATCACATTCTCTTACTTTTTAAAACTTATGATGTCATTCTTATTACGTGTTATCTTATGTTGATAGATGCATCTCAAAAGGACGTCATCAACCGAAACACACCATATCTTTGGATGCCATCCGCAACAGACTTTGCCCCCCGTCTTTTTTTGATTTACTAGCAACCCCAAGAACATCAACGCGCTAGTCCATGGCAAGTGCTAGTAAACTTACTGGAACCTCCTAGCAGTAAAAACGTGAAACTACAAAGAGTTTATCAGCTGTCAAACCTTTTCTGCTTTAATGGTAACGGAATGGAGCAAGTAGGCCATATTCGCTGGGTTAACGAACCAAAATCAGTAATTCTCTCGAAGCAGATGTACTGAGGAAAAAAAAGTAACATTTGAGGTACTGGTACTTTAACAACTTACGATGCCTTATCCCTGTGGAATGCCTATGCCCAACCTATTGGAATAGAGCAAGTTAATCGAACACTTGGACTGATTATAAAAAGGCTTCTGACGAATAAGTAATTTTCCCCCCGTACTGAGATCAAAAAAATGGAAGAGAACTTCAACAATCTGTGTGTAAAGGGAAATGATCTTAAACCGATTTGGAGGTCGCGTTGGGGGGCATTGTTAGAAGATTCCAAGAAATAACCACCATGTGTCCAAACAAGGTGTCGAAACAATGAAACCTCCTTGGAAGCTTTTAACGAAGGTCTAAACACTCGAAGCTTGAAAGGAAACGTTACTGCCTCGAAACCTCAAACTTTGGAGGAAGCCATCAACATATCCTAGAGGTTAATGGATCAGATAATAAAACGCGATTCTGTATAAGAAACCAATGATCATAAAACGAAAATTAAAAGATAAGAGAAACACCATCGATAAACAACAACAACAACTACCCCAAATACCACAACAATAATAACCACTTCAACAATCGCAAAAATGACAACTACCAAAATAACCACAACAATCACAACCATAATGATGATTACCACCACCAGTAGAATAGAAGACAAGAACCTGTTAGGGACTTAATCCTTCTCAAAGGATTCCATTGAAACCTATCCTTAGAGTACAAAATGCACCCTGGCCATCACACAGGAGATGCACACAAGTGTCGAACTTGCAACAAAGTGGGTCATCTGACCAGAAACTACAGAGAACAAAAGATCACTCGCTGAAAACAACTCTTGCGAATATTTTACTCCTCATCAAATCTTCTTCAATCTAAAAACCCCAATCATCAATCCTCGTCGTCTGTTACTTTTATTCTACTACAAGATACTTAGCAAAGTTACAACACTTTTTCATATGTATTCTAATGTAAAGTTATCCATGAAATAATAAAGTGATAATTCCGTTACATCTTGTTTATCTGATGATATCACACCTCGCCATCGTTTGTCAATATCTATCAATCTATTATGTTCAAACCTAACTACTCTCCTCATACCTTTGCAACATAAATTTTCATCCTCGATTATATGGGCGTCAATACAATCAACATTTGAAATATTAACTAACAATTCATTTTTCTACACATTACCATAATTGTGTTTGTATGCTTGGTAAGACGATTTAAGATCATCTTATTGAAATGAATTAAGGTCACTTCTTCATTTGAATAAGAAAATTATAAAATCCCTGAACTAAGAATTATAAATTCTCATTACAAGGAGATTGGAACGCTTCTTTTTGTAAGTGACTAATTTAATAAGTTATGTCTTTAGTATTATAAATACATACACACAAGTTTTTCTTTAATCCTTTTGTACATAACAATCCCTTAATCATTATCCTTATTACCTATCAATTAATACCATTTCATCATCTATTCAATCAAATCTATATCTCATGTGATTAGCAACTCTCCTAACAAATGCATAATCATTCCTTGACAAAACTCATTCCATGATCTCCGTATATCTAAAATTCTCATGTTATATTCTGCAACAATAATAACAAGGAAACACACAAGAATCTATACAATTCAAATGATTTTCATACCACTATGTATGAAAATTTTGAACAAAGACTTGTGAAAGCATTCTTATTCGATGTGACTTTTAAAGGTAATGAATACGATTCCATACGATCTAAAAAGCGCAACGTATTCCATCCACCCAGATTCTACCAGAATCTAGAGAAATTCTATTGACTATCACCAAGAGGTATGATCTTGAAAATAAGTAGACATGTGAAAGGAGGCAATTGTAATTATGGTGGAGCAAACAAATTAAATGCACACAACACGAGAACTGTACCTTGATTAGCCTAACTTAAATTCATTCAAAACAACTTATAAATTATCTTCGAGACGAGATTTCTGTAAGGGGTGGAGACCATAACACCCAAGAATTATCATTAACTATTTATACTATTATCACAATTTATACCCAGGGAAATTTTCGCCTTATTACATTACTTGTATTGTCCAATATCTAGGTATCTCATGTAACTATGCATAACTAAAGTAACAAGCACACGCAACCTAACTAGACCATCCTACTTCATAAATGACCAAGCAAACCTCATAACAGTCACGTCAATAACAACATATCCCTTTTACAAGTTACATTATTCCTATAATGTACATTAACAACAATTATATCTAAACGGCTTTAAAACCATTATCGTATACCCTAAACCCTAATTCCATAAAGAAGTAATATAATAAAGTGAATGTACAAGCTACTGAAAGCAATGTACAAGTATCAAACATCTCATAAAGAATAGAACATTCTAGCCAAATAAAGGTATAAAGTCCTAAAAAGCTCAATATACAAGTCCCTTAAGCATGATCTCATAAAAATAGCCATTTTAACCTCCATTTTTCTTTCCATTTTCTTCAACCACAACTCGTGTTACAAGCTACTATACTCATTCTACAATGTGTAAACCCTAATTATTCAATTCATAAGCTTTCATACCTCTTTTTGCATTCAAAACCCTAATTTAAAACCCTAAAAACCGAGCTAGTTTCTAAACCATGACTCGCTTCTTCGTTTTTATCCATTGTAAACCTAAAACAATACTTAAATATTTTATAATAACATAAATTACAACAATCTAAATCATAATCCATTATCATTTCATCTTCTAACTTCAAATAAACAAGAAACAATCCAGAGAACCCTAATTTGTAACCCTAATTGTGATTTTGACCCGTTTACTCATTTTCCAGACCCATCTCATTCTCAAGTAGTGAAACCAGAGTTCATATGTAAACCCATAAAGATGCGTTTTACAAAACCTTTATCCCCATCAATTAACCATCCTATCTTCAACAATGTACGAGAATTACGAAAGCTAGTAAAAACCCCTAAAAGCCTTATCTGAACCCTAAATCCCAAAGGCACGGCCTATTCTTCAATTATTAACCTATTTTAACTTAAACCAACGACCAAACTTCATTGATAATACTTTATATAAGTCCCTAGATTCAAGTATTCCATCCTTTCCTAATCAAAATTTATTCAAAAAAAAAACCAAATAAAGGCATGAAAACCCTAAACATGCCAAAATCAAAACCCGTGACCTCATATCTTCAATACTAATCGTTTTAAAAAACCCAAACCAATGCTAATCTTTGCTAAATACTTCCTATAGCAAACAGTGTATATACATAAATAACTATCCTATAATCATTTATACACCAAATAAAGACTTGAAAACTTGTGAAACCCTAGTCGAACCCCAAAACAGCCCGCACCCTTTCACCATCAATTTTGAACCATTTCAAACCATTCCAAGTGCAAATAACTTCCATGAACCCCTTATAGAAACCCTTAAGCCAGATTACCCAACCTATGGAGTTTTAGGGAAACTCTTACCTTTACATGCCAACATTTGAAGGACAACATGAGGCCTTTTTTCCATCTTCTGAGCCGTGCTAACCCAAACACCCCAAAACACTTCCACCACTTCAATCTACTATCCTAGACCCTCATACTCACACCATAGCTTCAACACATCACCTCTAGACCCTCCACACGTCCATGAACAGATCCTAAGTGTTCCTTAACTCCTTTGCCTTCAAACTACTATAAATAGGAACCTAAATCATTCATTTTTCTTCATCCCCCACTTCCTCCTCTATAACCCTTCATAAAGCAATCCTTTGCTCTAATAGATCCTAAGTGAAGCTTAATAAGACCTCAAATACAGAAAGGAAGCAAAAGAAACCAAGAAACGAAGCCCGGGAGTCTTATTCCTAGGCGTATACGAAGCCAAAGTTCCCGATTCTAACCCGTTTCTAAGGCTATAGCTCAAACTTTCTAAGCTATAAGCTCAAGACCAGGTTCTCTAAGCTTATATTCTGTATTCATACCTTTATAATGTTCATATGATCATGCTAAAATCATAATATAAAGCTTTGAACTCAAAAACCTATGTGTTATACCTTTTTGATCCAAAACCGTACACCCGAAACCCTAATTTCATGTTTTTGCTTAATCTATAAGCTAAGCTTGTAAACTATTGTTATAATCTATCCCAATAAGCTTAACTAACATTAAAATAAGTGCTTTGATAAGTCATGAAAGAATTTGAGCTTAAAACCCGCGCGTTTTCATTTTAAAACCCTAATATGACCCGTTTTGCTTCCTAGCTTAACGAATCGTTAATTTAAACTTGCGTTGTGTTAAATCTTCATATTTTAGTTTATTATAACTTATAAATGTCTATTGAAATGTTAAAATAAGCTTGCATGGCAATTTGGACATGTTTTGTTAAAATTATCCATGCAAGGGGTATATATCGTAACTTTCAGAAACTTATAACTAAAAGGACTAAAAGTGTCATTTTATCAAAGTTATAACTACAAGGGTCTATTATGTCACTTTTTAAAGTACAAGGTTTACTTGGTATATCTTTTAAACTTGAGGGACCAAAGTCGTAAAAGTGCAAACTCCAAGGGTATATTCTGCCACTTTTCAAACTCAAGGGTCTAAAATGTAACATTTTGAAAAAGTATAAAAACACATTCAAAACATTACAAGACATAACTTTAATTAACGCTTGACGTGCTTAACATTTCCAGATATTGAATAAAATGCTTAAAACTGCTTATGTTATAACTATTATATCATTCATCATCGATGTGCTTTCAAAAATCATGTCCCGGATTCATATCATACCACAATACTAGGGAGCTTCATATTAAGGAGTTTCATCTTGGTATTACGTTCTGACTGAGTTGTTGGGTTTACGATTTAAAGTGCCCTAGCTCCTCAAACGTTTACTGAATGACTTCTGAATTATGATGGCCCGAACGGTGTTATGATAATCTTTATATCAAAATCAACATCAATATTCAAAAATTACATATTCAATCAAACTAAGACTTAACATATATTCACAGGTTGCCTGTGACGAAGCCGTTACTATTCATTTCATATACATTGCTATCAATTTCCCTATAACTGTTCAGGTGAGTTCATAGCCTCGCATTTCAATCTTTTTATAAACCCGCGAGGGGGATACATGCTTTAAACCATTTTCTAAATATGTTATTGCCTAAGTAACTACTTTTACCTTTAAGTCCCCAATATCATGAACCGTTAATCTCTTGATCTGGATGACCGGTTGGGAGAGCGCGAATGCTGTGAATAGATCTATGCTATAGATCTATTTGGGTTGGACTCCCCGTTGGTGTACCCAGTTACGTGTAACCAATTGCACATCATTAGAAATCACGCGGGTATTTTGGCAAAGGTACCCGCAGGGGCTATAACGTATCACTATACCCTAAGGCTTCGGATTCATGAGCTAATGGCAATAATAAATATGTTTTCAATAATGGGTGTATATCAACGTAGCCCAATATCGCATTTGCATTCAAATAATATTACTTAAACCTATGGATTTCACTCAACCTTTGTGTTGACTTTTTAGCATGTTTTATCTCAGGTAACTAATGGCACGGAGTGGTGAGGACATGAAGATGGAAAAACCGTTATCATTCACACTTTGTAAATACAGATGTTAGGACCTCTCTTTTGTAAAAACTCTGATGAAATAAATGAATGATAAATTATTTTCAAAAACGACTCTTTTTTATTCGTTTTCTATGATTTATGATTGTTGTACCTTGAAGTAATACCCCAGATTAGCTTCTGCTGCTATATGTAAAAATAGGGGTGTTACATATACTAACAGTACTAATTATACTAACAGTAGTAACTAGCGGTAGTAACTAGCAGTAGTAACTTTTATACTACCAGTACTAACTACTTAGCATAATTTTCATTAGTATTACCAGCAGCACTAAGTTATGCTTGACAGCACTAATATATACCTGAGCAATAGTAACTCTAAGAATCATCTTGAAGTCTTTTAAACCCAACAATCCTCCCTTAAACTTGATGATCATCTTCTGAATCTTCAAGTTTCATTAAAAGTCTTCACCATCACCAGGAAGATGCATTCAAACACTTCATTGACCCTTTTTATGCTTTGTCATGAGCTTGAGTAGTTGATAACACATCTCATTCCAACGATCAGCTTGAAGCTTCTTGTTCAGCATGTTTGAGATTGTTATTGGTGTGAGGGGATATCTTTTCTCAACCAACATAAAGATATGTAGATTTCTAAACCTTATAAAGTGCACTCCACAGTTATCCAACAGCTTCCAAACAGTCACTTTGTACCCTTGTAGATTTCTCCATACAATACTTTTAATGTCAAGTTCAAACATTACTTTCAAATCTCCCCATAACACTCTTTCATAGTCGTCCTCTGGCCTTGTATTCTCATATTTAGCTTTAACCAACTTCTAGAGGGTCTCCAAGTCTTCTCTATCAATACCCTAAAGCATCTTTATTATTGATGAATACCTTTTTGAGCTTCCATCATCCCTTATCAATTTAAAGTATCCCATCCTTCCATCTTTATCTATCTGGTATTCAACAATCACTGGAGGCTTAGTAGCTAGAGGTATGGCATCAATTGCTACCTCATCATCTTTAACTATCTCAATATGCCTTTTCATCTCTACCTCTTTTTGATCATCTTTTTCAACTTCTACATGCTTATCTATCTTCTGCTTCTTTGACATATCAGATTCAAGTTCATCCCCTGCTCT
>BQNB010135734.1:0-18114 GCA_026074375.1 Tanacetum coccineum | reverse complement strand
TTGTGTCTTTCTTACTTTTCTATTTTTTTTTCGGTTTGTGTTTCTTTATTTAACTCCTCTATATCAAGTTGGGTAAGAAAGGGATCAAAGCCGTTCGAATTTTTTTTTTTTTTTGGAGTCTTCTCATAATTTTTTTTTCGTCGCTTATTCCATGTAATCACAGCTTATTCAAGTTTTATTTGTAGCTTATTTTTAGTGGATTATTCGTGGGTTAATAGCTTGTTTGTTAACTTATACAAGTTTTTTTAAGAGCTTATTTTAGCGTTGATTAATAGCTCATTTTTGGGTTTGTTTGTTGATACAAACTCGGCTGAAACAACTCGAAGAAAAAGGTGCGTAGAAGGTGTTTGATGCTTTGTCGAACCGAACTAGTTCACGACTTCAACAACCGATCTAGGCATCTTTTAGTAAGGACCATCGATCTAGTTTCTTCAAGGAAGAGCCGAACTAGCAACACCAATTGAGAAGCGATCAAGTAACAATCCAAAGACCACCGAACGAGTAACAATCTAAAGGACCCGAACGAGTAACTCCTCTTCAACCGAACTAGTCATCCTTCAAAAGGAACCGAACCAGTTGATATTTAGGATCACCGAACGAGCATCACAAGTTGGAACGAACGAGTTCTTTTTCTAGTTGAGCCGAACTAGTCAAGTTGAAAGCACAACCGAACTAGTTCATTTAGAAGAACCGAACTAGTTAACCCTTTAGGCACTGAACTAATTAAAACGAGAACAAAAACTTACACGTTTTAACTAATTTTTGGTTTTTTGGTTTCGTGTGACGGTAAACTACGGGACTTGAGACCCTTACCGTTAAGATCGTGACATCGTTTCGATCAACGTGGTATATTCGCTTTACATCGACGATAACCGATCGTGTTCATAAGACAAAAAATATAATCGTTACATTGTTTTAAAAGTTTCAACGAAGAAGAAACTAATTCAAGAGGGAATAGTTGTTTTTAGTAAACAAAATTCATAATTGGCAAAATCAGCCCCTGGACTCTAATCCAAATTCACCTTAGTCCTTTGTTTGTTTAATTTCCCTCAAAGTTAAAACTGCATTACACCGTTGGTCCTTATTGGTTAATATTCAATCGTTAGTCCTCAAAAGTGAATCGTTTGTGCACCGTTCATCGTTGTAAGCTCATCAATCGTTAACAAAAGCTCACGTACTTCATGTTCAACAACGATTTCACCAACAATTAATTTTTTATTCACGGTTTTTTCTTGATTTAGTAAAATCCCGTAAAAGTTGATTCTTTTTACGGTTTAAGTCATAGAATTGTAAAATCCCGTGAACGTTAATTGATTTCAACAACACAACAAACACGATACATAACACTAAAAACGATCCGAATAAGATTCACTACAACGTCAAAACGGCTATGGAATTCGGATTTTAATGTCAAGTGATCACGAAGTTGAATCGGGTATCACTTATTTGAGATTGAAGTGGCATTTTTCGAAGGCGTGTTCTTATTTTATCTTGAAGTCGGGGTTGGCTGGATGCATGACTTTCAATGATAACTTGCTCGAGCTTAATTTAAGTTGAAGACTTGGTTTATCTAGTTTCCAGCAGTCAAGGGGTGGATGGTTGATGACCTGGTTAACTATCACTTAAAGGAGTTACGTTGTAGTACTCAGTGTCACACGCTAAGACGTTGTGGATGATCGCAAGAGGTGATGAAAGTCTCATACTTTGGGTGGAGTATTGAGTACTTAGAGATTTGCTTGGAGCACAAATTCTCTACACCGTTCTTCCAACATTAGCGCAAGCTTAAGTCACAAGAACGGGAAATTAAAACTTTGACAAGACTATGGCACGATGCCTATCTTCAAGAGAACGTTCTCTCAAGACTTGGATTTACTAGAACAACATCTTACTAAAGATATACTTTCTAGGACTGATTGCACAACTACTTTGACTAATCTCATAACAAAGTTTGAAAATGCTTTCAATTCAGAATTCGAAGAGCGTATGAGGAAATATACACGATACAATGCTCAATCCTTCAATGATGTAATGATCTGTACCATAGATTCCATTCGGAAATACAGCTTAAAAAAAAAAAACAAAAAAAAAAGAAAAAAAACAAGGATAATTCTTTCATTCAACAACGGACTCTACATTTGTTGAAACAAAAGACGTTGATGTAGACACAAGAAGATCATTCAAATCAAACCCAAGCATTGAATTCTAATTCATTGAAAGTTGATTTAGTTTTCAAAAAAAACTCTTGTTCAGAGAAAGAAGACAGTAATTCAGAGACTGCATCCAGCAAATCAGCAAAGGAATGCAGCTTGAATTCTGAAACACAAGATGTTCATGCAATCAAATACAAGATGTCAAAAGCAAAAAAAAGATGCATGGCATATTTTCTATCTCTTCATTCACACCTTCAAGTTCTTTCTAAAGAAGACTTAAAAGGCACTCGCGTCGAACATGGATTCAAATGGGCATTCATGTCACTCTTTGGTCAAGATGTCGATACTTTCACAAGTACAATGCTCCTCCACGTAGATCAACTACAAAATCAACTTGACAAAGATGAATTTTAAGAAGATGGATCGATGGCAGCCTTTTAGGTGGTAAACAACCAGTCTCAGAAGTTCATCGATTCATAATTTACTTTAGATTATGACTATTAAATAACAGACAAGTACTTTGTTAAATACATTGGAATCGAGGTTATACACTTCATAGATACACTAATCCAACACATGGGTAATGTCAAGAAGTCCTTGCAGAAAGAACATGTCAACAAAGACAGTATGATAAAAGGGTGAATAAAAGACAGACGCAGACGCAAGAGAGTAAGATTGATACTGGTAAAGCAACATATGCTGATTTGGTTGACAAAGAAAGCATTAGGACAAACTCAATAGTGAAAGATGAAAGCAGCAGGTCAGGGAATGATATAGATGCTGATGCAAATATTAGACCCATATATGACAAAGAGCCAATGGCTGAGGTATAATTGACTACTGAATGTAATATCTTTGCTATAGGACAACAGCATACTGAGCAACCTGAAATCATTAATGAAGGTTGGGTTGACCAGTATCCTGAACAATGTCAAGTTAAAAGTCCTATGCTTGATTCATCACCTGATAACCAGACAACTGAATACTCAAAACAATCACTTGAGTCTGAAAATATTTTACTCAAAAAGACTGTTGCCTAATTTCAAAAAGATTTTTCAAGAATGGAAGCACATTGTATTTGTCTCGAACTTATATCAAAATCTAGCTTTAAAATCGGGGCAACATGGTCAAGTTTTGAATGAAACAAGTAATAAAGTCAAGATTAAAAAGGAAATAGATGCATATGAAACAATAAACATCGAATTAGAACATAGTGTGGCAAAATTACTTACAGAGAATGAGCATTTAAATAAGGAAAATGAAACTTTTAAAAAGCATTACAAAGATTTGTATGATTCTATTAAAATTACAAGATCTAAGACCATAGAACAGACAACTTCTTTGCTTGCTAATAATGCTGATTTAAAAGCTCAGATTCAGGAAAAGGTTTTTGCAATTGCTGCTTTAAAAAATGACTTAAGGAAGTTAAAAGGAAACAGTGTAGATACTAAGTGTGCTAAAACATCAGTTTTGGGGAAACCGGTTTTACAATCACCAAGAAACCAATCAGTTGTTAGACAACCGAATGTGTTTAAATTTGAAAGGCCTCAAATGTCAAAACAACGGTTTGCCTCCCAAGTTAATGTGAATAACAATTTGTCAAGACCAGTAACTCAACACTATTTGCCTAAGAGAAGAGAATCCGTTTTTACAAAACCTGATCATATGATTGCATCTAGCAAATCTATGAATATTTCTAAGAACATGCCAAGATTTAGTTCAAATGACATGGTTCATAATCACTATCTATATGAAGTTAGAAAAAGACACAAGAAAGATATAGGAACTCAAAAACTAGCGTGATGCATTCTGCTAGATTTCAAAGCACTGCTGATGATAGCAAACCAAAACCTAGGAGCAACAATCAAACACCTAGGAGTTTGCCTGTATCTAAGAGTAGTTGTGTAACAATAACGGCTGTGCCCAAACCAGATCACTCTAAGAGTTCTAGTTCTTTTTTAGATTCCAAACTCTTTGTTTGCTCGACTTTCTACAAGTCCTAAGTGTATCTTTTCAATGCCAAATCATGTGCTTGTATAACAAAACTCCTGAAGGAAGTGAATCACATACTTAAATTCATCCATAAACCATAAACCATAACAAACTACTATAAGATCAAAAGATTCATACTCCAGAAACGCGTGTATCTACGCGATCTTTACCAGGACATAGGTTTTCTCCTATTAAGACTTCCGTTGTAAATATGATAAAACATCTCATAGATCTGATCTTAAAGGCTGGGAAACCCACGGTAGAATTTTCAATCTGTTGGTCTTTATGGTGAGATTCCTTACAGGAAAGTCATTCGATTCATGTATAAGCAAGGATGACAGAGAACCCACACCATGTTTATCAAATTTCTCTGATATCCCTAAAATATACGTGGAAAACAAACAACAACACTGGATTTAAGTTCCAAGTAATCAATCAATGTTCAGAAGGAACAAAGTCTTGATTTAAGTGCAGGTATCTTATGGTACAAATTAACAAGGAAAATCTCAGAGGTATGGTTTACTGAAGAAAGCTTATATCTTAGAAACCAAATGTCAAAGTGGATTCACAAATGAGGATATAGAAAAATGATGTTTGAACACACAGTTCAAGCCTTCGAACCATAATGTTCACATGAACGTTTGATCACAACAATCAAAGCCTCGAATCTAATGTCAAATGACTTGTGAGATCACAACAAATCAAGCCTCAATCATTATAGTCAGAATGAAGTTAGAACAAAAACTGTTCAAGCCTACACACCACAATGTCACACGAACAGTTCCGAACATCAAGATATGAATACAGTTATTACGTCAATGAAAGAGATGAAATAGTCTAATCGGTCCTGAGCGTGTATCGATTGGCGAATATTGTCAATGGAGAAAATCAAGTTGTTGTCAAAGTCTTTAGCCACTTTAGTTACTACTTGCTGATGCTTTCCGATAAACGTCACACGAACACACAGATTCAACTTAATCTACTTCAACTCTAGCAACAACTGTCACTGCTGATGGAAACTTCGACTTGTAAATATTTTTTTTCTCTCTTTATTCTTGAAAAAGAAAATACAAAAATATAAAACCAACAAAAAGAAAATATAAAATCTATAAAAATAAAAAATAAAATTCAAAAATACCAAAAAGAATCTTCTCGACATGTCTCTTGGAATCGATAACATTTACGTACCTAGAAATGTTGATTAACATCGACACGGAAAAAAGGAGGCAGTGTAATTGAAAGTTCGAAAACAACTGAGTTTCAAATGCATTTCAAAATATGTCAATTGTCTATCATCTTTCTTTCTTAATATGGACGTTCTATGTACTAGTTTGTTATCAGTGTGGCATAACTCGGAAGACCCGAATGTAAAAGGAAGTGAAACATTTCAGTGCGCTTACTCTTAAATAGAAGAAAAGGTCTTCTACATGTGTTTTTTAACACCGTTGAATCAACAATTTTCACCGCAAAGAACTATTCAATGTCCAAAATTTCACAATATAATTTGCTAGTATCTTTCCATAAAAAGTGGTATTTTTTAAAAATTGTGTGTTTTCAACACTGTAGGGACTCTTTCCTCAAATAAATTTTCTAAAAGTGGTTACTTACCAATGCGTCATTTATGTGGATCAATTTTTGAGGGGGAGCTTTTTAAAAACCAAAGCCTTTTAAACTGATAGAGGTCACATCTCTTATATCGCGCTGTTAATTTTTAATTGGTATCACAACATATTTCGTGTGAACAATTAAAACTAGAGTGAAAAACTAGAGCGCGAGGTCAATACTAATATACATTGTTCACTAAGGTTGCTAATCGAGCACACACCGTTTCTATTCAACATTTTTGTTGTCATATCACGATATTTCACCAAATGTCAAAGTTTTAATAAATATTGGTATCCCCACATATACGTTAAGGGCCAATTCAGAAAAATGAATTCATGCAATATCGTAGGTATAATTTTCTTCCCCAAGGAATTTTTCATGTCAAAATTTTAATCAATTGGTATTTCAAATACTAAAGGATTTATTATTTTAAATAAGGGGAGAAAATGCGATTAAAATATGATATAGAAGAATGTGATCTTTAAGACTCTAAGTGCAACTCTTTCCTTCATGAGAAAAACAATTTTGAATCTCGATGCACATGTGTAGGGGGTATTTCAAAATGTTAGAAAAAGGTTTTTATGGTTTGATCTCTATACCCAACAACCAATTAATCTCACGACGTCAATGAAGTCATAAGGTGGTTAAGGTTAGGTATAAGTCCTATGATCCAACCAGAACCGGAGGGATCTACCCAAGGACAATCCATAGTTAGAAATAGCAGTCCTTAGGTATGATTAGAGAAGAATGAGTATAAGGGAATAATCACAACAAGGTGTTAATGATGACATCTTTGTAAGCATTGAAGGGGTTGAAGAATTAAAAAGAAATGTATGGATAAAGGGTGAAAACAAAGCAGCCCTCCACACAACTTAGGCAAAAACCGGGTCAATACATAATCTATCAAAATCACAATGATGATTGTTGATATTGAAGAAAGTCGTCATGGACCCAGTGATGCAATGCACAACCCTTCCCATCCATTCGGGTTTCTCTCAAAAGAAACTTGTCTCATTTGTCACAGAGATACACACGTTATCTATTAACATCTCATTCCGAGATTGTTAATATTGAAAAGGTGGCAGTTTGCTCTAGCCTCCGATTACTAAAACCAAAGTGCACAAATCGAGTCTAGAGCCAAAAGAGATCAAATTATAAATCTCATTAGGACACAATGTCAAAAATACGCTTGTTGAACACAATAAAGTTCACAAGTTGTAACAAAGAGTCCTACGCATTATCCTTGAGATCTTGCCAGAACATCCGAGTGATACTTAAGTATTCACAGTGAAGATAGAAATCCTGCTTGAGCCAACATCAAACAAGCTCTTGGTAGGTAACTTGCAAGATTCTATATGAATCGAACTTGTGTCAACTGGAAAGAAATGATGGTGCGATTATATGTGTATCAAACTTGTTCAAGTAAAATGAATTGACGACTTAATCAGAAAGATAGTAACTATCTGATTCACTCTTACCGTGTGGTCTTCTTTGAGACGCTCCGGTAACGAGAACGGCTAGTACAACTACGAAACCATATCAAGAAGATTCATATGAATTCTATCTGATCACATGCAGTATTTATACTGATTAACGGGGAACCGTGGTTATTGCAACCGTATTCGACGAAGTGACAAAGACACTTTTGTCCATATATGTTGTTTATTACTAACCTTTTAAATGCAGATTCAAACGGACTGAGCTGCACAGCACATGTACGCAAGCCGAAGTCGGATTCGAATACCACATACTCATGAAACTCCATACTCGAGGCTCTAAAAGTCAATCATTTAGCAACAAAATATTGATCCTTAACTTTCCTCAAAGATCTCTTCACAGTCAAATCAAGAATCGTCATTTTGGGAGATTGTTAGCCTTTATGTTCCATATAAGACAAGCAAGAATGCGATAAGTGATGAGTATGTCGGTACGAGCACAAGATTATCAAAGGAAAACCAAACTCAAATAGATTGATTATGCAAAGACAATAGATGATGCGAACAGATACTCAAAGTCTTAATAACTCAAAGGTCAAATATAAAGGCTCAAGATTATATCACAAAGCATGAATGTTATCGGTCTTATTAGTCGTAATTAGTCTTGTTAAGTAATAGGCTAGTCTGATTTAACGGGCTTGGATTGTAATATAATATTGTCCATGTTTCGGGCTTAAACCTCAAGATAAGCCAAGCCCGGCCCAAGCTAAAAAACCCATATGCCTACATGTTGGCTAGGGGTATAAATAGAGCCATTACAAACAAGAAAAGACAAAGACTAAGACACAAAAATAAACCAAGTGTGCCAAAGCATAAACGTCAAAGAGTCATATCTTACAACAGTCGGGTGGGACACAATTAATTAAAACAGACTAACCTCCAACAAGACATGTTATACGTCCGTTTTTACAAAAACGTCAACACTAGAAGATCAAGTCCTTCACATCCTACCACACAGAAGAACTTAAAGAAGACCTCACCAGTGGATGAGTTTTGAAAAAAAGAGACCTCAACATTGGGGAGACTTGTTAGCCTTAAATTATAAAAGTCGAAACAAGAATGTTTATCGTCTTATTGAGTCGTAATTAGTCTTGTTAGTAATAGGGCTAGTCTGGATTTAACGGCTTGGATTGTAATTCATAAAATTGTACCATGTTTCGTGCTTAAAAAAACCATCAAATAAGCAAGCCCGGTGCCCAAGCAAGCAAAACCCATTATGCCTCCATGTTGGCTAGGTTCTAAATAGGACCTTCTCCACACATTAGGAGAGGGTGTGGTTTTTACCATTTCTTACACTTGTGATATGTGTCTATCTTCCACTCTCTTACTATCTATCTCTCTCTAATAAATCTTCCATTTTTCTTTTCTCTCTTTCTAGCTTATTGCTTATTAGTATGGCTTATTGTTGTGATATGGGTTAAGTCTTGGGACATACCAATAAGGAATCGGAGGGAGTATGTGCGCACGAGCTAGACAAAATGTAAATAGCAAGACTCAAAGAGTTTTTAGAAAAATAGTCCAAAAATCTAGGTTCATTGTCAAGAACGGACCTAGTTCTCTAGACAGCAGCTTCAGAATAATCCATCTGTCACCACCCCTATAAAATTTCGGATAGCAGCGGAAAGGTACATTGGGAGCGACTTCAGGCAAAAGTACAAGTCATAGGAAAACGAGCCTCAAAAAAGAGAAAGTTTTAAAATAAGTTTCACATTCGATACTTGGAAAATATCAGAGTTTACAACCAAGGTCCCACAAGTTTAAAAACAAATATTTCAATGTTAAAAAAAGATGATGTAGTTTTGATAAAGATAAAGTTTAATAAAAGACATAGTTTAGACAAGCTTTCATCGAACAAAAAATGACAACGAGTCCTTCCATTGATATTCACGTGGCTCCCATCCAAGCAATCATACCTTAGGACCTGAGATTAAAACATGCTAAAAAGTCAACAAAATTGTTGGGTGAATTCATAAGTTTTAGTAGTAAAGGTATAGACCACAAGATTTAAGTAGTGTAGACAAGTGAAACACATTCACTATGTCCAAAATATGTATTATTGCCCTAAGCTCATGACACCGAACCTTAACGTGTTTTGTTCCACAAGAGTTGGTGTTGCCAGACACCCAAGTATTTTCTCATCATTCTCAAATGTTAAATGCGTCCATTTGACGTGGCACAAGTTATTAAATACCTAGACGGGGATTGTTAGTCCCAAACACGATCTATTCACAACACTCACGTTTACTACACTAGCAATTAACGGCTCATGAAATGAGGGATCTTAACGTGTAGCAATAAAAGTACTTAGGCAATAATATATCACAGGCAAATAAACACATTCATAGTTTTATAAAGTACGTGTGTCCAATATTGTAAAACAAGCAAGTTAATATCCCCCCGTTAGTTTTGTAAAACAGTTAAGTAGGAAAAAGGAGTCATGAACGCACCTTATAGCAACGATGAGGATAGAATAATCAGATACGGAGAGAATGACTACAAATAAATCCTAACAGCGACCTAAAATAGCAACGCGCTATTAGGAGAATGAAATATAAAATGAAACGACGCATAAGTCGTTTAAATAAAATAATAGAATCCATATGTGTGTGTCTTAGGTTATTTAATAAAAACGTGTCTTTAAGAAAAAATAATATTCGTATTTAAGTTACGCCACTTTTAATAAAATATACTATTTTAGAAACGTTTCTATTTTAGGACGTTAATATCGTCCGTTAAAATTTTTTAGTTCCATTATTACCCAACGCGCTAAGGCCTTAACACTTAACCTCTATTACCATTCGTATATATATATATATATATATATATATATATATATATATATATATATATATATATATAAATATATATATATATTCCTAAATAGAATTTACCAATTTTAGAAATGTTCCCCCAAACGCCCCTAATACATTATTGAGTGATACAATAGTTTTCGCTAAGGTTTTTCAAGCCTAAACGACTCAAAAACGCTTAAAAAACCCTAATTTATTTATCCATTCAAGAGCTATAAACTTTTGACTATTATTTATAAAAATTAGCCACAACTTTGAGAGAGGAGGGGAAGGTTGATTTTTGGTACCCAAGATGCAAAACCCCTCAACACTTTTTTTCAAACATTTAAAGCCAAAAATCCAACGGCTAACCCTTCTGAAAAACTTCATTCCGGACAACTTTATTGTGCTTTACGCCGATTTGCCGGTTAGACCGAAAAGGGTCCGAAACTCAATTCAAATCAGCATCATATTGTATTTTTTCATTTAAATGCTGTCAAGAAAATATATATTAGAGTTGAATCTCAAATCGTTTATACCCGTAAGCCTCCTTTGTTAGATTGGCCGATTTTTCTATAAACCCATCATTGAACATCTTCAATAATCCAACACGGAGACAAATAAGCTATACATATTCTTAAAGTTTAAACTCGTCAATAAGTAATTGATTACGGACGCACCGATAAAATCCTACTATATTTAAAATTCTACAGAAGTCTATTTATCTGAAAAAAACTAGCGACCTTCCAAACTCAATCCCTCTCCTTTCTCCAATTAGCATAGATACAAACCTAGTCACTCCTGTCTTTCTACTTCTTCACTCCATAAATCTTTTACTTCCAAAAAATCGCACAGCATACACAACAGTACACACATGGATTCATAATGATAAAATAAAAAAATATTCAAGAAGTATATGAAAGAGAGGTTCTAAAATCTTACAAGATTAAATATAGAGCTAGAGAAAAATTAAGGATTAACCCTTCTTGGTCATTGCTTATGATCGAACCCCAAATCAAACAACCCAATCAAACCCAAAATGCGATTCTCTAAAGGAGCGCGCGACAATCTACTTTAATGACGTATTCGGCCCAATGTATAAAAGCTTTTTTAAAAACTCCAAGTCTTTTTGCCGCAACAAAGAAAAATCAACACTCCAAGAAAACATCAAGAACTTAAAAACCACACCTTGAACAAAACTTAGTCAAAGACCCAGTTAAGTATTTGTTGAAGGGAAATAAAAAAAGGTAGTAATTATTTTTTTTGATGATGTGGTTGTTGATAGGGAATGCAATTGGCAAGCCAACAAGACAAAGGATGAGAGGATGTTATCTGTGTGGTGAAGTGCTAATCTCGTGTTTTTATAACTCTGAAGGGAAGGGGTTTAAAACTGAAAACTGTGTCATGCAAATAGGCAATGATGGTTTTATTACCCATGGAACACAAAACATAAAACTATTGTTATCTTTGGGGTTTTTCTGGTGATCGCGAATAAGGGGGGAGAGGGGGGAGGGGGGTGGTGTGGGGGGGAGGACATTGGTGGGCTTCGCTAAGATTGTTATTAAATGATGTGGCCTAGGTTTGCCTTATTATTATTATTTTTTTTTATGTTGTTTTATAATAGTAGTACTGTGTAAATGTAAAATTCAGTTAAAGGTACGGTTGAAGGCAATAAGAGTAGAAATTTTTAGACAAAGTTTGGAGCGTGATGCAGTAATGCGCGCCAATAAAATTACTAAATAGGGAATTATAAATCCTCAGGTGGTAATATTAATATGAATATTTAACTACAATAAACACGTAGACGATCATCTAAGCCGAAACAACGGACTCAAGCTTACTAACAAACGCGATATTGGAAGTCGGTAACCAGTAAAAAGGAGAAAATTTCTTTACTTAAAGGTAAAAAGGAATAAATTAAGAAATACAAAAATATTACTTAATTACAAGATTAATACCATTTAGTACACTCATTTAACTTATGATATCTTGCCGTAAAGACTAAAAATAAGCAGAGGACATCCAAAAAAGCCAGTTTATGCTTCCTCCATCCAAAGTTTTAAGAACAAAAAGTGCTAGTTAATGTTACAAAAACAAAATAAGCTCATAAGCAGTTTCTACAGGCAATTCCAAAAACCCTTTAATTTCATCCTCATATACATTTAAAGCTATTGTCAAACTCCATAACTAAAGCACACCAAAACAATTAAGAATCATAATATCTGTGAAAAAGAGACTAATTTTGAATGTTTGATTAATGTAAAATTAGGGTAGTACATACCTTATAGTTTTAGAGTTGAAGCTGGCTTCACCGGAAACTAATTTCTTCGTCAGAAAACTTAAGGGAGGCTGATGTGTATGTTGTGGATGTAAGATATCAAAGGTTATAATAATAGAATATCTTACATATGAGATACCCTATGTATATCTACTAAATACCATAGTCTTTGACCACAAGCAACTTAATTAAAACCCTAAACCTAATGGATCACATCTCACCGATCGGGGTGCGTTCAGCCAATGACTCAATAACACCTCCCCTTTAGTATGAACGGTAATTCCTCCCGGATGGATAAACTGGATAGAATTTTGGAAATCGCCTTAATACATCTCTTCTTTCTTTCTTCTGCTTCTTCGTTGATCATTGCACGCAGACTTAGATGACTTATAATTTATGAAACATATTTGGTATACTGCTTCACGGTTTCCTCTATATTTATGAACATTTTGCTGTTTTTTTAACGTCATGGATTGCATTTACCTTTATGATGAGCAGGCAATCTTTATGTCAATCTTTTGTTGTCAACAACAATGGATCTTCACAACAAAAAACAATTAGATGAGGAAAGAAAAGACTCATTATGGTTGATCAAAGGCTACTATAAGCAAATTATAGTATGTTTGAACGTCTATGTTTAAGGTTTATGAATGAAAAAAAAAATAAAATCTAAATAAATAAAAATAAAACAAGCAAAAAAAGGTATCCCTTACGTATCCAATCAGCAAGTAATACCGATGACCGAGGACAACTATTTTAATGGTGGTTTGAACTCTAAATCATTGATACCATTGTAAAAATATCAAAAGTGTATTATTGTATTAAATGCTTACATAAAGATAGCATATGTATTTATACTAAATACATACCTTTGATAACAAGCAACTTAACTAAAACCCTAAACCTAATGGATCACAAGCCCACAATCGGGCTTGGGCCAATAACTTGTCTAACAGTGGATACATAGTAGAAACTAAGACACTCGTATCATGGTTTAGCATTTCTTAGGAGTTTTAGTATTTCAAAGGTAGGATGATCTAGTTTTCTTGTCGATCTGGTAGTATAATTTTGTGTGGGAAGTAGTTTCAAGTGGAATATAAAGGGCTTAGGGGTAGGAGATATATTTGGGGACCGTGGTGTTTTGATGTGTTATTGAGAATATTTTTAATCACTTTACTATAGCTAATATTATTCCCATACTCTCAAGTTAATGTAGCAAGAGTTTTTTATTAGTTAATGCAAATGTGTTCCACTTTAGTTTAATGTAATATATAGATTTACTAATCATATGTTTGCACGAACTAACTGATACTACTTTATGTTTTGCGTCTTATATAATATTTTGACGAATATTACCCAACCTTTATTGACTACCAAGTACATTTAACCGTCAATTGTCACAACTTCGTAATACTATTAACTACCATTTTCATATAGCCATTGCTTCGCGATGCATATGTACTCTACCATATTTATATGAGACAGTGTACGATAAAGTTATTCTTAAAAATTAGCGTCATGCGTAAAGTTATATTATCATGAAAACTACTTAATAATCGAGAATAATTCTTTGTTCATCAAAAGTTTTTATTACAATGTATCCGCTGGTTCAACAGGTATCCACAAACTATATTAAATACTCAAAAGTTATCACTAATCAAAATTTATATTTTTTTTTTTATAACTATTTTTCCTAAAACCACTTCTGTATATTAACACCCCCTTGACAAAACATATTTGTTTTATAAAAAAAAAGCTAATAACACTTCAACACCTATTCCCAAAAAATCTCATCTAAAAAAGGGTGTGTAAAAAACGCTATCACATTAGTTCACGTACACTTCACCCACCAAACCAGACAGAGACTCTCCACCTCAAACAATGTAACTTATAGAGGTCTACAATTATGCAATACAAACAACTTCTATTGAACTGTGTCTTTTTCTCAACAGAATTGGCTAATAACAAAACAAATGTTTCAATACCCATTGTGACATCATCGCCACATCAACAAATCAAGATCACATAAAATCATTACACTGCATAAAACTTTTAACAAAGTTTAAAACAATAATATCTCAATTAACAACAAAGCATGTATGTTCATATTAATACAATTAAAAGTAATGTAAGAAATTTAGATATTCAAAAGAAACAAAAATGGTTAGGCCCACTTTACCATATACTAGGCGCATGCTCAGGGAGAGGATGCCTATTAAAATGTTTGAGAGGAGGCTATGTTGTTGAAATATAAAAAATGTTCTACTAGTAAGCATACTATAATAAAGTACAGGACTAAATAATGTTAAGAAAGTGGGAGAAGTTTAGTCTCTCTCAAGCGACCTCACCAAGTGCTGATAAATCGTCACGATTTATTGCATGGATAGATGAAAGACTAAATTAATTTTAAACACAAAAGGCAGTTAGGTATTTCTTCTACTCTAAACACGATACACTAATTAACACCATTCACTTTCAACAACACTATACTCATCAATTCAATAGAGCTAAAATTTGCTGTAATATGTGGTATCAAGACATCACAATGAATTGTAGATATTAATGTTATATTTGATGTGTTGACTTGTAGATCTTAGAGCTTAAGTTTATCTGCTTAATTTAGCTTATTTCGTGCTTAATGCAGCTAATTTCTTCACTATATCATTGTTTATTGTGCTTAATCTGTTGACTAGTAACCTAATTTTTGTACTTATCGTAAATCTAGCTTATTTTTGTGTCAGCTTATTGATTTCTTCGAAGAAACTTATTTTTGTTGCTTATTCAGCAAACTGCTTTAATTTTTATATTAGATGCCTAGAAAAATAATTTTTTTTGTTGTAACTGATTTCCATAGAAAGTGTGTTGTAACTGTTAACTAAAAGTTGTATTGTAATTGTTTTTCCAAAGAGTTGTTTGTAACAATAAACAGTAGAACCAAAAGAGTATTTAGGGTTGACTAAACTAGATTCTATTGTAGTCAAATGTCAGAAAGTTTATTTGTATCAACAGCTCTACATCATACACAGCAATCGAACAACTTTTTCAACAATTACAACCGAACAACTCTTCAAATCTTTTGAGAACCGAACAACTTAATCAAGCTCAAACCGAACAACTGTATATCTCAAAAAGCAACCGAACAACTATTCTTTCAGTTCGAACCGAACAACTATTTTTAGATCTAACCGAACAACTATTTTCTCAAGGAGCCGATCTACCATTTTTTTTCAAAACAAATCTAACATCCTTTTTAAACCACAATCTGATCAAGACAAAGATAAGAATCGAAACAAACAACCAAACTCTGCAAACCGAATGTGAACAAAGAGTTCTTTATAAATTTTGTTCGATCGTTTTTATCATCAAAAAAGCTGGTAACGAAAAAACAAGAATCAAGAAAAAAAATAAATAGAATAATAAGATCCTCAGTTTGAGTTCATCTTTCTGATCGGAATCTTGAAAGATTATTATAAGGTTGAAACCAACTCATCACACATTGATCTTGTTGAAGGCTAGTCTTCTGTTTTGACTTTTCGAAATTAAAAGAAAGATCTACAACAACCAGAAATAGCAATTGTTTCATTCCTTCTTTATATTTGGTATAACAATAAAGAAATCGAAAAACAAACTCAAGGTGCTCCTGTGGTCTAAGTGTTTTTCGATATCAATAAGGAAAGAGGGATTGTGGCCTGTGTCTCTCGCTTAAACAGAACGAAATAAATTCAGAGCTTGATTTGTGGTTTTGTAGATTTGTTTGTAGTAGAGAACGGCCAAGAACTTTGGTTATAAAATTTTGGTGGTTGATACTAAGATATCTATGTTATGTTTTGAGTGTGAAAGCAAAAAGAAGCGCGTGTAATAATACTTAGGGTTTTCAAGGGTTAGTCATTTTATATACGTGGAAGGTGGGATAACTAAGTAAAATTTTTTCTTTTGAGATGTTGGACATTTTGTAATTTAGGCTTATAGTGTTTGATACAAATTTGGGCTGAGTGTGCATAATACCGAAAATCTCATTTACAAAACTTTGGAATTCGAGTAATATCAAATAAAAATGGGTTGTAACAATTTATTGTTGTCACATAGTATTGTTAATCTATCAAAATTTCAAAACAAGTGGTTTTGAGACAATTTTTGAGATAATAAAATTGCAGATTAACATAGTTAGGTGAAGAGATTAATTATCTATCACTCGGAGCACGTGTTGTATTTTTTAGGTGAGTGTATAAGGAGAAATGCTTTTTTTGAATAACTATGTTATTAAATCTAAACATAACATTGAGTTCTCTAATTTTGTGTTAAGATATTTTTTTAGTGATACATTTTTTTAGTCTACGTGATTTTTTTTTCTTGCGAAATAACTTAATTTTATGTTTATCTTCTGCGCAAGTTTAGTATAGTATTTCTAAGTGAATTACAAATTGAGCGCACTTGTCGGACAGTTATTCGTTGAGCATCGGGCTTTTTGTCGAAGACTAAGATGAGTCGAGACTGTAATACAGTTGGTTTCGACTCATGCGGATTCCGTTTGTTATATCGGTGCAAATATTCTCAGTGGAGCGTGAACGGTATTTTATGAACCTATCTTGAAGAAAAAACGAGATGGTGAAGCAATGATTAATTTCTAATTCAGATGGTAATTACCACATTGCCTGTTGTTACTCATAGTGTCACTCATTAGTCATGGAAAACCACATCAAATGTATCACCTCCTCTTGAAAGACAATAACTGAGAATTTTGGACTGCTGAAGAGAAAAAGACTCGAAAGATTGATCATCTTGCAAGATCTCTTTTGATTCAAGAGCTTCCAAATGACATTTATTCCCTCATCGATAGCAACAATACTGCTAAAGATTTATGGGATGCTCTTGAAAGGCAGATGCGTGGTTCTGAGTATGGTGAACAAGATAGGAAAGTTGTAATTTTGTATGAGTACGAGACTTTTAGAGCTACTGAAGGAGAACAATTGCTTGATACTTATCTTCGTTACTTACAAGTGATTAATGATTTGAAGACGTGTGGTTATAAGAAAGATAATTGTGAGTTTAATTACAAGTTCTTGAACAATCTGCAACCAGAATGGAAACAGTATGGTACATTGATGAGGCAAACCAAGAACTTAATGGATATCAATATTGATGCTCTTTACAACATTCTGAAGCAAAACCAAGGTGACGTGAATGAAGCAATGGACTATAAGAAGAAAGCTGTTATTGTTATTTCAGATCCATTAGCGTTGGTTGGTGAGAAAAAAAAGTGAGCAAACGCAGAGAGAAAGTTGTAGTTCAATCAGAGACTGAAGGAAGTGATGATGAAGATATCAGTGATTTGAAAAAGATTACCGCGTTGTTAGCAAAAGCTTTTAATCGAAAGAAGTATTATGCTAAGCCAACAAACAACAATTTGATAACTTCTTCAGCTTCTTCTTCAGTAAACAAGAAACCAGAGTACGTGAAGTCAAAGGAAAAGAAAGAGGATAAGAAAGCCGGTGAGAAGAAATGGGATATGAGCAAAGTTAAGTGCTATAATTGCAAGAAGGAAGGACATTTTGCCAAACACTGCAAGAAAGCAAAGGTCAAAGACTACAACTACTACAAGACAAAGATGCTGCTAGCTAAGAAAGAAGATGATGAACAAGTGCTTCTTACTGAGGACCAAGCTTGGATGGAGTCCAGTAGTGATTCAGATTAAGAGATCAGTGCAAATATGGTCTTCATGGCTAAAATGGAAAAGGTTCTTTCAGATTCAGAGGAAAGTTCATCATCTGCTGAAGAAACCCTTGCTGAGGTATCTTATTACACCT
>BQNB010135732.1:0-18114 GCA_026074375.1 Tanacetum coccineum | reverse complement strand
TTATCCGAGACTGGTAAAAGTTTGTTGCATCTTGCCGGCTCACAACCGATGTTGCAGCCTTCTAAAAGGTCGAGGATTTCCTTAGTTTAAAGGATGAATGATTATATTAAGTGTAATATAGTGTGATTTAATAAATATAGGGAAAATCTCTTTTTCTTAAATTTAAATATGCTTTTAAACTAAGACTATTTCATTTTAAGTTGTAATTTTTTGTATAAACGGGAAATCCAAGGGTGTTGAAACCGAAGGTCCGTGATCCCTAATACTAGTCTCTGTGGTGTGTCAAAAGCCTGGTCACTTAGCCGCAAAGTTGGGATGTGCCAAGACGAAAGTCGCTACATGGGATGATCTCGCCTTCAAACTCATTATCTTTGGGTGGAACGTGAATTTTTTTTAAAATGTTTGATTTATGGTTGAAATTCGAAATAAGCACATTCACCTAAGATATAATAATTGTTGGGAGCGAAAAGTTTCACAAGGTTTAAGTATGAGTAGTGTTAGCATCTTAGCTTGTATGTAACGGTGATTTCGTTTTTAAGTTTAGTTTGGGACGGGTGAAAAGTCGGGAACGATGAATTTATTCTTTTTTGGGCATTTTAGGATTATAGTGCGTCTTGTTCTATGACCCTAAAGGTTATGAAAATAACGAAAGTCCGGACATTCTAGTTGGTTAAAAAGAAAAGTACAAAAAAATGAGAAAAAGGGAAAAATACAAAAATATGTGTGGTAATAAATATAAATATTTAAAAATGGTCAAAACGGGGCTTTTCAAAGCTAATAATTCTTTAATTCCCCATAATGAACACTTAACTACTTTTCGAGGTAATTAGTCGAGGGGGATTGAGATTCTTGGTTTTCTAAAGTGTTTACTTATGGCATTGCGTGAGGACACATAAATAATTTAGTATGGGGGATTTTGGTATGAGCTTAATTACACATACCATTTATCCATTAAAACGGGCTTAAATGACCAAAAACATACCAAAAATACGTTGTATTTGTGTGTTTTGCATTTATATTGTGTAGGTAACGGATATCAAAGAAAAAGACACAAAATCAAGCCAAAACAAACAAAACCGAGCACGGGAATGGAAAGAGCGCAAAAGTCAAAGTCAAAGTCAACAAAAGTCAAAGTCAAAGTCAACAAAAGTCAAAGACGAAGCCAAAAATGAAGAAGTCTTAAATGGACCGACCCGTACCCAAGTTAATGGGTCGGGTCAGCCCATTAATCATTAATTATGAGCTTTAAGCCTTTATAAAAAGCCCTAATCCAAATCCATGTATAAACGGCCCTTGTATAAGCCCAATCCATAACCCCATTCCCACTTAACCATAACACCTTTCCCCCTTTTTTCACCGTTAGTCCTAAAGGACTAACACAACTAGTCCTTAAGGACTAACAAAGTTAGCCCATATAACCTTTAACCCTTTGCACCCTTAGTCCTCACCCCTAACCCTGTTACCAAATTAAACCCAACAGTACCCCCAAATCTATTTCCCATCAACACTATTCATTCTCCCCTACCTTCCCCTGCTCTACAACAAACAACAATCACACCCCTCTCAACCCCGCCCTCACAAGAAGCTAAAGCCACTGTGGCAATCCCATGATGTTTTATTAGACAAAGCAAATCAAGGGTTTAGATTGGGTTTAAAGAAACACAAGATGGAATGAAGGGATATGATGAAGACTTCAAGCTTACACACACAAGAAACACACCTTTAAGACCTAGAATCTTCTCATTCGGCTATAAAAGAGAAGACCTTTGGCAGCCAAAAGAGGAGTCTTATCTAGTTTTTTTAAGTAGTAATTTAGTTTAGCTTATTATTGTATTTTACAGCTTTTAAATCAGTTTATTGTAACTTTCTTCAAGTATTGTAAAAGTTTTTTAGTTTAATAAAATTTAAGTTTTTATTGTTAAAATCTGTTTTTATGTTTAAGTGAATCATATGTTGGAAATGTTCTAAATAGCTCTAATAAGCTCTTGTATAATCTGTTTTCATTAAGCAATATAGACTTTTATATAGCTTTAAAGTGTTAGGAAATTTCACAAAAAAAAATTCACCCCTCAAATACCACAGCTTATTTGGAAGAAAAGCCAAACCTGGAAGGGCTTTTAAGACCTTACTAGCTTGTTTTCAAACAAGCTAGAGCTTGTTGATAAGCTCTAAGAGCAATTTATGCCCTTGTTTAAGCAAAGGGCTTTGTAAGTTTCTCATTTTCAAGTTTTATCTCATAAACTGTCATAGCTTATTGTACTGCTTATTTCTGGCTTATTCTTGCTTATTTATGCTTATTCATCATGTTTATTGCTTATTATGCTTGTCTTGAAGTTTGTAGCTCATTTGGTTAAGTTTTCATGAAATCTTGGTTTTTATAGCTTAACATTGCTTATTCTGTTTTGCTTATATTCAGTGCTTATTTCTTATTGAAACTTGCTTAATATTGCTTATATAACTTATTTATCATCTGGTCTTGCTAAAAGTTGCTTTAAATCTGAATTTTACAAGTCTAAAATGGAATTTAAGTTTTTAAAGGGATGTTTGGCAAAGAACAGTACTATCCCATGTTAGTACTGTTCGAACCCATTTGACCCATTTTGAACTTTGTTTGATCATTTTAAGGTCTTGTAATTAGTTTAAGTTAGTTGTTTAAGGTTTAAATTTGGTTTTAAGGTTTTGAGTACTTGAAATTTGGTTCTGTGGCTACATAGTTGTTTATATCTGCTTATCTTGAATCTTTGGTCTAAACTGCTTGTAGTCAATGTTTTTGTGTCTCAAATGGTGTTGTTCATGCATTAGTTGAGTAGTTTGTAGCTTGTACTTATTGTTTTTTTTAGTTTGTAACCAAATCTGTCAATCACTTGTTCTTGTGTTTTTAGTCTAAAAAGTTCACTTTCAATTTTTAAATTCTAGTAGCTTAATCTGTTTTTAGGTTTCTAATCTGTTAGCATAAGTTGTTTTTGTTGCTTACTTGATGTTTCTGTGCTTATTGGAAGTATTTGAGCTTATTTGCTAGTTTTTAAGTAGGCCTACAGGTTTTGATTTTTGTCTTAAACAAAATTTCATAAATCTTTGTTTTCTGTAAACAGCTTATTTCCCTGACTTTTTCTGGCTTATTCTGCTTGTCAAAATGCTTATCTTTTGCTTATTTGGATTCTTAGTTGTATAAGTTTGTTTAGTTTTAAAATTCAGACCTTGGTTCTTCCATTAAGCCCTTAAAATCTAGTTTAGAAAGTAGCTTAAAAATCTGTCTGTTATTTACTATTTTGCCACTAGTTTGTGCTTATTTGCTTTTCAGTACTTATTTGCTTATGACTTTTGCTTATTTCAGCCTGCAATTGCTTATTATGCTTGTTTAATTCTGTTTTGTGCTTATTTGCTTAGTTGTAGCTTATTTTAAGCTTATTTAAAAGATCTGAGTTTTTGAGCAAACCTCTATTGCTTCTGTAACCAGTTTCTTTGAATCTTGATTTAAGTTACTTAAATCTGTGTTTAATCTTGTTTTTATTGCTTATATTTGAAGTATGTTAGTTAGTCTTGTTATGTTTCAAGTTTTATAGCTTATTTTGTAGTTTAGATTAACTTAATTTACATTTGAAAAGTGTTAAAAATATGTGTTTGTTTTGGATTAAGTCTGCTATAGCTTTTGTGACCTGTGGCTTTTAAGCTCATTTTTATGAGCTTATTTGTTGATCTTATTAAAAGTCATTTCACAAAAGGTGGTTGTTTTCAGCTTATCTTCAAGTTTGAATAAAAAATTAGCAAATAAAAAATATAGGTAAGCCAAGGGTGAGCAAGGCTCGAACCCCTGACCTCAACCCAACTCCCAAGCCTTTAACACACACACGTTTACCAGCTGCACTAATAGGGCAATCTGGTATCACTTCACACCGTTTTTACCCATTAAGCCTTTCAGCCCTTCTTAGCTTAATAACAACTTATTCACTTAAGCTGTTTACCCTGTTTTATTTTTCATAGGATTAGCATAGTATGAAGTACTTTTCATGAATTTTTCAGATTTTTCCTAATTAGTTTAGTATTTTTAATATTTAATTTAGAAAAAAAATATTTTTAATTCATAAAAAATTATTTAAAAGTCAAAAAAAAATATAATTGTTTTAAAAAAAATTCTTTTATCATTTAGGACTTTTAAAAATTAAATTTGCTTTCATTTAATTCGTGGTTGCTTTCATTTTTAGTTTAGATTGCCCCTTAATTGCTTTTTCCCGTAGAATTAGAAAACCAAATCCAAATTTATGATATTCAAGCATTTGTTCCACAAACTGATTCTCGATTCTCAATTCATGCCTCGTCGGGAAACAAAACGAACCGGGTCCGATTTTGAACTTTATTGATTTAAAGTGAAAAATAGATACTTTTGGATATATATATCGTGTTTGTGAGTTTTTGACTTGTTACCTTGGTTAAGGGGGATTTGTCGAAGGTTTACCATACTTTATATATATATATATATATATATATATATATATATATATATATATATATATATATATATATATATATACTAGTTGGTTACCCGCGTATAGCGGTGGCAATAAAAATTTTACTAACTCAACTCTTTACGCAATTTCCTACCCATTTAGTAATTTTATTTCACACTACTTTGAATGTATGTGTTTGTTGTATGTGTTCGTTTGAGTTTCCCGTAGCTTTCCCGCAATACCATATTAACATCATCATTCTCGCATGTAAAAAGACAACACTTCTCCGAAAATATATAGTTTTAAGCGAATCAAGTTCAAAATGTAATTAAAGTTAAAGTTGTAAAAGAAATACACATCAACAATAAAAATAAAACCCGCTAAAAATGTAAAAAACAAAAAATTATAAGAATATATCAAAATAGATGTTGAATGAAAGAGCATAAAATTTAAAAATATGATAAAATTAGATCATAATAAAATTTACATTGATAAAAATATATTTCAAATTAAAAATAGAGGTGTGATTTTTTTAATCAAAAAGTGACACGAAAAATTTCACTATATGATGTTAGGTTTCTTAAAAATAGATGGTGTCATGATTGCACATCCTTATCTTAAATTTTTAAATATGGGTCTCACATTATAAAATGTTTATATATAGTTATAGAAATATATATATATATATAAATATATATATATAAATAGAATATATATAATAGATATATATAATATATAATATATATATATATAAATATATATATAATATATATATATATATCATATATATATATATATATATAAATAATATAAACTTAACATATCTCCAATTAGGGTAAGAGAAAAATTCTCCACCCATACCACCATCTTTATCATGAATACACATATCAAAAAGGAAAACATATTACACTACCACCTTATAACCAAACACAAATAAATGCAATCATGGTTACAAGTCTACGTGTGTGATGCCTTTATAATTATGTTGGCCGCCATAATTATAAGTGCCTCCTTTCACACCTGTAATTACTTCCAAGATTACCCATTTCAATCATAATTCACATATGAGCATATATACCATATTGCACATCTTAAACCACTCCAACTTAACACCTAAAGGATGCTCCATCAATTAACTACTTACTTATATCAAAATAAAATCGAAACGACATAAAGAAACGAAAATCTCGCAACAACTCCCAAAATACGAAATATCCGAAATAAATAATCAATAACAACATGACGAGGTAAAGGACGGGATAAACTTATGCTGGGCCTCGCTTGGGTTTGACTTTGCCTCCGCAAGAATCACACAACTCAGCGGTTCCAGCCCTACTACGCGCATCCGACAAACGATCAACTATCCTATCTCCTTCGGTTCCACAAGAGGCTCCTCTTATGGATCTTTATAACGCTTAAGTCCAGTTGAGAAAACGGTTCCCCAATGAGACTTCTTACGGGTGGGGGAAAAACATAGCTAAAATACTAAGAAAGTAATACATATCATACCAGATAAGGGTAGGCAAAATAACTCAATGACAACTTAGCAAAATACAAGATATATAAGCTATGCAAAAATAGAGAGGAAGCATAGCAGTTATAGCATTAAACACTTAAGCCCTAAATGCATCTACATGAAGGACCCCTAGGTTATAGTCCAGGCTCAACCACCTACTTCTCTATAACCAAAGGCTTTGATACCAATCGTCACACCCCCAAGGCGGAATCGCGAGGCATAACGAGAATGAATATCATCACAACACAATAGCATCTATATAGAGAAACTAAAATGCATAAAATAAACAAACATAGACACAAAGTGTCATGAAAATACCCAAACAACATGACAAAACAAAAGGCGTCTTATATTGTAGAAAAAGAGGGTTCTCGCCAATATCAAGACATGCAACATCCAAAACAATTCATAAACCAAGTAATGCAAAACAATGAACTAGGAGATTGAACTCCGCATGCATCTTATGGTCTCTCTATTGACTTCTCTTAATCTTAACATCCTCATAATGTTCATCAGAAAATGATGCTTAAAAACGTCAACACAACGGTTGGTGAGAGTCATAGGTTTAAGACATACAAAATTCTATCTTTCAAAACCAATTGCTGAGATTAATAAAACAAATTAGGGCAGAACAATTTAAGCTAGCTATCATACAGGCTATCACGCATACTCATAAACAATCACAACAGTTATGGGTAATCCATTACCCTCCGATCAGAACACACAGAATTGAGTATTATTTCAACCCTCTAGTTAGATTTGGTATAGTTAGATCCACTACCCTCCAACTGGAATCACACAGATTTGAGTCTTATTTCAACCCTCCAATTAGATTTAAATGAGTAAAACCACTACTCTCTAACCAGAATCACACAGATATGGGATAGGCGTATCCTTCCGCTTCAACGAATCACACATCATGTAGCACATCACATATAATAACCACATAAACGTTCATGCCTCACATAAAACCATATAATTATAGCAATTAAAACCTTTTAAATCCACAAGCATCATTTCCATCCCAATTTTAAAACAATGTAAAAAGAGGGACTATGAAACTCACCTGAATGCTCAAACGTAGCTTCCAAATCTCAACACGCAACTATACAAATAAATAAACACGGTTACACGCGACCAAGATAAAAGCTCTAGCATATGTAACACACATATGATGGATGTCTAAGGGTTTAGTTAACCATCATGGGTCACCCCGACACCATGCCCAACCTTAACCATCTTATTAACACTTTACACTAGCCACTTACAATTAACTCAGAATTGCAGAATTTTAGTGTCTCTTTACGTACCCAAAACCCTTACTTAATGGCCTTCATAAATTAACCCAAAATCACCCATGTTCATTTATGAGTATATTAACTACCTTGTGATTCCCAAGAATTACTTACATGTATAACTACCTTAAATAAAATCAAACTTCAAAACTGTCCTAATTCAGATCTTATTGCACACCAAAATGTATCACTATAACTACCATAATTAGACATGCTTTCAGAGCTTAATTTTTACAGGATTATCCATAGACATATGAAACTTAACTACTGTAGAAGGGCTAAGCCTAATTCTATTTTTAAGTATAGGTTTTACCCTTACAAACATGACCTAAATCTGACCCGTATTTATTGATCTGACAACTTTTAGTGCAACCAACATTTGAATGACTTCCCGACCTTGAAAACTTTTGAGGCTGGATTTTCTGGAAATCAGACTCTTTTGGCTTATTCATAGGCTCAATAAACATATCAATACATGTTTTTATCATCTAGATAACAGTCGTTGAACATGACCCAAAATTCTGCTCAACCCCTATCAAACATAAATCATGAATAACGCAAATCTAACCTACCATTTGCAGAACATGATCTAATCTAACCTTTAACGCATTAGCATAATTATAACATCATTAATTACAGAAGTTTTAAACCCTAATGACCCATCATATTATTTGTTACATGATTTATAAAGAATTAACAAGAGTAGAATCCTTACCTAGCGTTCCTTCTTGATCCTAACATGATCTAGCTCTTAATTTCTTGAATCAAAATTTTGTCTTCCTTGTTCTAAGGGGAGGAGGGTTTCGTACGGCTCAAAGAGAGAAGGGGGAGAAAATATATGAGCTACGATTTTATATAAATCTAATTAAATAGAATCCTAGTCTAATTATACTTAGGATTAGATAAAAAACATTTTTTCCTTTTTCTTTTCTTAAAAATTCGGACCTTACCTTGTATATATATATATATATTTTTAATTATTTAATTACTTTCATTACCTTAATTTCCTATAAAAATCTATGTAAAATTGGTAAACCTTTTTCATGAAAAACCAAATACTAACTTTCTATTTATAACTTTCATTTCCAAAAATACTTTTTATATTTAGAAAGTTCATTACTAATTCTCATATTTCATGAACCTAATTCACTTCCATTACGACTTACTTTCCATAATAACCCAACACATAATTATCCACAAATTGACGTAGTAATGCATGCAAACACGTCACTCATTTCCATTGTCACTACACGTGAACAAAATGGAAATAACCCTCAATATCTCAAACCCATTCTAAAAAGAGTTGGACACGCAACCTCCAGAATGATAATCATGCCACAGATAAAAACCACATAGCATACATATATAAAACGCTTATAGACACTTAGCCGACTCTAAGGTATGACTAACCTGCTCAAATACGGGTGTCACAAGATTGAGATTTTGGGTGACAACTTTCACAAGAGACGTGAACCAGAGCTGTTAGAAGTTTGTCACCTAGAATGGAACAAAATATGCTGTTGTTTGGTATGAATAAAGTTCTGAAATTAGAGACAATGAGCATGGATGATCTCTACAACAATCTCAAAGTATATGAACCAGAAGTCAAAGGGACATCAAGCTCAAATACAAGCACACAAAACATGGCTTTTGTGTCCTCTAACAACTCTGGCAGCACTAATGAAGCAGTTAACACTGCTCATGGAGTTTCTGCTGTTAGCACTCAGTTAGTGTGCTAACAATATAATGTTGATAAACTTTAAGTGTGCTGTGATCTGTGCATTCTTTTCTAGTCAATCAAACAATCCTTAACTTGCAAATGAGGATTTACAACAACTCCATCTAGATGACTTGGAAGAGATAGATTTGAGATGGCAGATGGCTATGTTAACTATGAGAGCTAGAAGGTTCTTGAAGAATACAGGAAGGAGGATTACTGTGAATGGCATATGATTCCATTGGTTTAATGATGTGTAAATCTAAGGTGGCGTGATACAACTGCCATAAGAGGGGACACTTTGCTAGGGAGTGCAGAGCTTCAAGAAACCAAGACAACAGGAACATGGAAAGCTCAAGAAGGAGTGTACCAGTGGAGACAACTACTTCCAATGCCTTGGTGTCATGTGATGGTCTTGGTGGATATGACTGGAGTGATTAGGCAGAGGAAGGACCTACTAACTATGCACTCATGCTTATCATCTTCAAGTTCTAATTTTGAGGTATATAATGATTCTACTTACTCAAAATCTTGTCCTGAAACTGTTGAAGTGCTTAAATCTCAATATGAACAACTATTGAAAAGATTTGAGAAATCTGAGTCAATGGTTGTAGCTTATAAGACAGGTTTACAGTCTGTAGAAGAAAGACTAGAATTTTATAAAAAGAATGAGTCTGTTTATGTAGAAAAGATTAATAGCTTAAAATGGGACATTCAAGTAGGAGAGATAACTATTAGGGAGCTTAGGAAGAAGCTAGAAATAGTTTAAAAGGAAAAATATGACATTCAGTTTAATGTAGACAAATTTGAAAAATGCATATATAAGCTTAAACAATACGATTATAAGAGTAGATTGTAGACAACTGCAAGAAAGGTTTAGGTTATAATGCAGTTCCACCTCCCTAATAGGAAATTTCATGCCTCTAAAACCTGACTTGTCATTTACTGGTTTAGAAGAGTTTACAAGTGAGCATGTAGTTATTAAGTCTGTAGTTGAGAATAGTGAAGCTAAGGCTAGTGAAGCAAAGTCTAAAACAGTTAGGAAGAATAATGGTGCTCCAATTATTGAGGATTGGGTGTCAGATAGTGAGGAAGAAAATGTGTCTCAAACTAAGATTGAAAAAAAAAACAGCTAAGCCTAGTTTTGTTAAGATAGACTTTGTTAAAGCTAAACAAACAAACAAAACTGATAGGAAAATTGCTAAACACGTTATGCAAAATAGGCAAAAACACTCACATTTCCTAGAGGCAATCAAAGAAACTAGAATAATATGATGTCTCAGGACTAGGAAGTAATTTTGAGATGTTTAACAAAGCTTGTTATGTTGTCGTTATGTTTTGATCACTTTCAGGTTGATTGTAATTATCAACCGGGTGGTAAATAAACCTGTATGGTAACAATGCTAAAAGGTGAATCATGCAGAATTTGCAAAAAGGACTCACCCCTGCCCTAAAGAGAACATGGTTCCAAGAGCAGTACTAATGAAGTCTGGCTTAGTATCAGTTAATATTGCTAGACAAGTTAATGTTGCTCACTCAAAAACAACAGTGAATGCTGCTAGACCAAAGTCACATTTTTCTAAAACAACACATTCAATTGTTAAGAGGCCCATTCACAAGAAAACAACATTTAAAAACAGTAACTTTAATTAGAGGGTTAATACTGTTAAGGATAAAAATGTTAATGCTGCTAGGCCAAAAGTAGTAGTTAATGCTGCTAAGCTAAAAGCAGTAGTTAATGCTGTTAAGGGAAATAATGTTAATGCTGTTAAGGCCTTAGCTTGTTGAGTTTGGAAACCAAAGACTAAAGTTTTAGACCATGTTTTTAAACATAACAGTGCATCAATCACCCTAAAGAAGTTTGATTATGTTGATGCACAAGGCAGATCCAATTCAGTAATGGCTTGGGTCCCCAAAAGAAACTGATTTTTTATCTAATGTGCAGGGCAATCCATAAAATGGTATTTATAGGATAAAGGTGTGAGTGTTACGTGGATGTAAAGGCACATGACATGGAACATGTCCTATCTTACAGACTATAAAGAAATAGATGGAGGATATGTTGCTTTTGGAGGGATTCCACAAAGGAGGGAAAATTACAAGAAAATTTACATTAAAATGGTCAATCTGGATTTTGAAATGTGATTTTGTGAGAGGTTAAGTTTAATCTATTAGTGTCTCACAAATATTGTGTTAAAATAATAATGTTCCTTTTTAAAGATACTGAAATGTTTGTTTATCTCCAAACTTTAAGTTAATGTGAAAGTCAAGTTTTAATTAGGGCTCCTAGAAAGTACAAGATGCATTATGTTGATTTAAAGAAATAGTTCCCTAAAAGAGGTTTAAATTGCTTTTTTAAAAGGCACATCTGATGAATCTAAAACTTTAGCTTAGAAGGCTAGGTCTCTTAAATTTAAAACTATGAATAAATTGGTTAAGGGAAATCTTTGGTAAGAGGTTTACCTCCAAATTTTTGAAATGAGTAAACCTGTGTTGCTTGTCAAAAGGGAAAGCAACACATAGCCTCTTGTAAGTCCAAAGCAGAGAACTCAATTAGTCTTCTTTTATATTTGTTGCATATGGACTTGTTTGGTCCAACATTTGTAAAAAGTCTTATAAAGTTAATTGTATTGTTTACCTAGTTGTCACAGATGATTATAACAGATCTACATGGGGTTTTCTTTTCTAGCTACTAGGATGAGACTAGTGGCATTTCCTTAAGTCCTTTATAACTGGGATAGAAATCTAGTAGATCATAGGTTAATGTGATTAGATTGTTATAATGGACTGAGTTCCAAGAATAGAGAGATGGACCAGTTTTTGAAATGATAGGGTATTTTGAGACAATATAGTGTAGCTAGGAAAATCCTCAACAAATTAGAGTTGCTGTGAGGGAATATAAGACAACTATAATCGAGGCTGCTAAGACTATGCTTGCTGATTCTAAGTTACTTAACTACCTTTTGGGCAAGGAAGCAGTTAATATCTGCCTGCTATGTACAGAATTGTGAGTTGTAGTAGTTAAAGCCTCATAACAAGACCCCATATGAACTTTTTTTATTGGAGTACACCAAACTTTAAGTTTTATGATGCCACATTGGGTGTCCTGTTACCATTCTTAATACCATAGATCACTTAGGAAAATTTGATGGTAAGGCGGATGAAGGTTTCTTTATTGGATACTCTTTGAATAGTAAATCCTTTAGAGTATTCAATAGTAGAACAAGGATAGTGGAAGAAAACTTGCATATTAGGTTTAGTGAGTGTACACTTACTGTTGTGGTTCAGTGACCAGATTGGCTATTTGATTTATTGATGCACTAACAAACAAATGAATTATAAGCCTATATTGTAGCAGGTACCAATCTAAAGGTATTGAAGGTACAAAGCATGTGATAATGAGTCAAGCTAGAAGGAAGACAGAACATGTCAAAAATTACATTTTGCTACCATTATGGCCTGCTGATCCACCATTTTCTCAAGATCCAAAGAGTTATCAGATGATGGATCTAAACCTTCAAGTGATGATGAGAAAAAGGTTGATGAAGATCCAAGAAAAGATAGTGAAAGTATTGATCAAGAGATCGGATGATAATGTTTACAGCACTAACAATGTTAATGCTGTAGCACAAATAAGGTTAAATGATGTTGGTGCAAAAACAGCATTAAACTTTAGTTGTTCCAAATTTGCCTGCTTTGGAAGATATTAACATATATGAATTCTCAAGAAGTGATGATAGATGATGATGTAGAGCTAACATAAAATAATTTGGATAAAACAATCCAGTCAGTCTTATTTCTATCTACAAAGAATTCATAAGATGATCTATTGATCAAGTGATTGGAGATTTTGCAATCAGCTCACTAACAAGAAATATGTTATAGATTTGAAGGAAAATGAGTTTGTTAGTACTATTAAACAACGAAACAAACCATAAAATACATTCAAAATGCTTGTTTGATTGCTTTTTATCACAAGTAGGAACCAAAAGGTAATTCATGATTGAAAGATCCAAGCTAGATTGAGCTATGCAGGAAGAGCTCTACAATTCAAGCTACAAGAAGTTTGGACCTTTAGTGGATTTACCAATGGAAAAAAGGGCTATTGGCACAAATTGGTTTTCAGAATAAAAAGGATGAAAGGGATATTGTGATAAGAAATAAAGCAGATTAGTTACTTAAGGGTACATACAAGCAAGAGGGGATGACTATGATGAGTATTTGCCCATGTTGCAAGAATTGATGCAATTAGGTTATTCTTAGTGTTATACTTCATTTTTAAAGATTTTATGGTGTATCAAATGGATGTAAATAAGTGTTTTTCTCTATGGAAAGGATTGAAAAAGAGGTGTTGTATTCAACCTCCAGGATTTAGAAGATACCAGACTTTCCTGATAGAGTATACACAGGTTAAAAAAGCACTGTATGGACTTACATCAAGCTCCTAGGAAGCCCTGGTTTGAAACTTGTCAAACGTATTTGTTGGACACTGGGTTTGAAAAGAGGAAATTGACAAGAACTTTTCATCAGATAGGCACTATAGGTGATATTTTTGCAGTTCAAGTGTATGTGGAAGACATCATCTTTGGTTTAACAAATAAGAAGTTATGCATTGCATTTGAGAAGTTAATGCATGAGAAATTTTAGATGAGTTCTATAGGATAACTTACATTCTTTTTGGGATTACAAGTGTAGCAGAATAAGGATGGCATATTTGTTAGTCAAGATAAATATGTTGGTGATATTCTAAAGAAATTTGGGTTTACAGAAGTCAAGACTGCAAGCACACTAATGGAAACTCAGAAGTGTTTTCTCAAGGATGAAGATGGTGAAGAAGTGGACGTTCATATGTATAGGTCAATGATTGGTTCATTGATGTATCTTACATCTTCAAGACCTGACATCATGTTTGCAGTGTGTGCATGTGCTAGATACCAAGTCAATCCAAAGGTTTCACATCTTCATGTTGTGAAAAGGATTTTTAGGTACTTAAAAGGTCAACCAAAATTGGGCCTTTGGTATTCAAAAGATTCTCCTTTTGATTTGGTAGCATACACTGATAGTGATTATGCTGGAGCAAGCTTGGATAAGAAGTCTACAACAGGAGGTTGTCAATTTCTTGGATGTAGATTAATATCATGGCAGTGCAAGAAACAGACAGTGGTTGCAAATTCCATAACAGAAGCTGAATATGTGGCTGCTTCAAGTTGCTGTGGACAAGTGCTTTGGATTCAGAATCAACTACTTGATTATAGGTATAATTTTATGCATACCAAGATCTTTATTGACAATAACAGTACTATTTGCATAATTAAAAATCCTATTTTTCATTAAAAAACAAAGCATATAGAGATTAGACATCATTTTATTAGAGATTGCAATGATAAGAAATTGATTCAAATGGTTAAAATCCATACTGACAAGAATGTTATAGATTTGCTTACAAAAGCTTTTGATGTAAGTAGATTTCAATATTTGATTGCTAGTATTGGAATGCTAAATCCTTAAAGTCTTTTATCTCTTCATGTTTTTGTAAAGTTTTGTATGAATTAATACTATTATTCATGTCATTAAAAGTTTTGCTGTTAAGTATAATTAGTTGCCTGTCTAGTCTATTACTTTAATACTACTGAGTTTCTGCTGGTAGTATATACTTAATACTGCTAGGTTATATAATACTATGAAAGTGGTATAGATTATGTTTTCTTGGTTTCCCCCCCTCCCTCCCCCCCCGCCCCCCCCCCCCCCCCCCTCCACCCCCACCCCCCCCCCCCCCCCCCCCCCCCCACCCACCCCCCCACCCCCCCGCACATTTTGCAGAAAAAGCAAAGAAAAGTGTTAGATTGATGATGGAAAAGCTGTGTGGAAATTAAAAATAGACAGAGAGTTTTGGTGAGAAAAAGAATTGAGAGAATTGGTGAGAATAAAAACAGAAAGAGAGTTGTGTGAAATAAAAACAGACAGAGTGATTTGGTGAGTAAAACAATTGAGAGAAATGGTGAGTTGAAAAACAGAAAGAGTTATGAATATATTAAAAATAGAAAGGTGTTTGGCTGGAATTGAAGTTATTACTGCTTAGGCATAAACTTACTACTGTGTTGGAAGTTAATGATTGCCAGGCATAACTTATTTACTGTTGTTGGAAGTTATTGCTGCTAGGATAAACTTACTACTGCTGTTGAAAGTTAATGCTACTAGGCATAAACTTACAACTGCTGGTGAACGTTAATGTTATTGAGGGTATTTTCATAAATACTTCAATTAAGGGTTTTAATCATTCATTTAATCGATTTCATTTACATCTATTCTCTCTAATCTCACCCCCTAACTCATTTCATCATTCATCATCAAAAAACTCAGACAAATGACAAACCTTAAGTTTGGCTGATACTTTTACATGTCGCGTTTTTGGCTAAACCCGCTAAAAGTGAAGGGTTTGAGCAGATTGTGGATTTTCTTAATGCACACACCATAAAGTATGCTTTAACCGTTAATCCTACAATATATACTTCGTGCATTGAACAATTCTGGGCTATTGTCAAGGCGAAAACTGTTAATGGGGAAGTTCAGTTACAAGCCCTAGTGGATGGAAAGAAGATCATCATTACTGAGTCGATTATAAGAAGAGATCTTTAATTAGAAGATGCTGAAGGTGTTGATTGTCTACCCAATGCTACTATCTTTGAACAGCTTACACTGATGGGGTATGAGAAAATTTCACAGAAGCTTACTTTCTATAAGGCATTCTTTTCCCCACAATGGAAATTCCTTATTCATACTATTTTACAATGCCTAAGTTCTAAGACTACTGCATGGAATGAGTTTAGTAGCACTATGGCATCTGCAATTATCTGTTTAGCTACAAACCAGAAGTTCAACTTTTCAAAGTATATTTTTGAAAGTATGGTGAAGAACTTGGATAATGTGGGCAAATTTTTGATGTATCCAAGGTTTATACAAGTCTTTTTGGATAAACAACTTGAAGGGATGCCTACTCATAACAGAATATATATTGCACCCTCTCACACTAAGAAGATATTTAGGAATATGAGAAGGGTAGGGAAAGGTTTTTCTGGAAGGGAAACACCATTATTCCAAACAATGGTGGTACAAGATCAAGCAGAAATGGGTGAAGGTTCAGCAAATCCCACTGATCCCCATCACACACCCACTTTTATTCAACCATCAACATCTCAACCTCAAAAGAAACAAAAACCTAGGAAGCCAAAGAGAAAGGACACTCAGATACCTCAGTCTAGTGGTCCTACAGACAATGTAGCAGATGAGGCTGTCAATGAGGAGATGGATGACAGTTTGGAAAGGGCTGCCACTACTGCTACTAGCTTAGATGCAGAGCAGGATAGGGGTAACATCAATAAGACCCAATCCAAGGCAACTCCTAATGAAGCTGGTTCCCAAGGAACTACTTCAGGTGGTGGTCCTAGGCGCCAAGAAACCATGGGGATACTATTGCTCAAACTAGGTTTGAGAATGTATCTAAAACATCCAATGATCCACTGCTCGTAAGAGGTAACACACTTCGAAGTGGCGAGGATAGTCTGAAACTTAATGAATTGATGGAACTATGTATAAATTTACAACAAAGGGTTCTTGGTTTGGAGACTATAAAGACCACTCAAGCTAATGAGATTGAAAGTTTGAAAAGGAGAGTCAAGAAGCTAAAGAGGAGGAATGAGTCAAGAACTCATAGGCTTAAAAGAATGTATAGAGTTGGTTCATCAAGAAGGGTAGAATCCTCTGAAGATGAAGGTTTGGGTAAAGAGGATGCATCCAAACAGGGAAGGATAAATGCTATTGATGCTGATGAAGACATTACCCTGGTTAATGATCAAGATGATGCTGATATGTTTGGTGTTAATGACTTAGATGGTGATGAGGTGATTGTTGATAATGTAGATGTTGTTAAAACTGCCGAGGAAACAAGAAGTGTGGTTAAAGAAGTTACTGTTGCTACAACAGTTAGTACTTCCAGTACAATTCCAGTTAGTGCTACTACAACTACAACTACAACAACTGCTACAATAACTGATGTTGAAATTACTTTGGCTCAAGCATTGGCAGGGTTGAAGAGTGCAAAACCCAAGGCTGTTAAGGTTGAGATACAAGAACCAGAGCAGGGTACAACTACAACAACACATACAACAATAATATCTGTACCAAAACCTCCACATGACAAAGGCAAAGGAATTATGATTGAAGAGCCTGTGGTGGAACAAGTAAAGCCTATAAAGAGGTTTGAACAGATAAGACTTGATGAAGAACTTGCCTTCAAGCTACAAGCTAAAGAAGAAGAAGAAGAAGAAGAAAGACTTGCCAGAGAAAAAGCTCATCAAACTGAAGAAGCCAACATAGCTTGGGATGATGTTCAGGCTAAAATTGAAGCTGATTATCAGTTGGCTCAAAGACTGCAAGCTCAAGAGCAAGAAGAATTGACTGATGAAGAAAAGTCAAAATTGTTTATACAATTCTTAGAGCAAAGAAGAAAACATTTTACAGCTAAAAGAGCAGAAGAGAAGAGGAACGGACCACAAACAAGAGCTCAACAAAGGAGTATCGTGTGTACTTATTTGAAAAACATGGAAGGATGGAAGCCCAAAAATTTGAAGAACAAGTCCTTTTCCAATATTCAAGAATTGTTTGACAAAGAAATGAAAAGGGTAAATACCTTTGTTGACTACAAAGCTGAGTTGGTAGAAGAGAATTCCAAGAAAGTTGAAGCAGAGATAGCACAAGAGAGCAGTTCAAAGAGAGCAGGAGATGAGTTAGAACAAGAGAATGCAAATAAGCAGAAGGTGGATAAGGATAAAGAAACAATAGAGCTTCAAAGTCTAATAGAAGTTGTTCCTGATGATGAAGAGGAAGTAGTAATTGATGTTGTACCTTTAATTACTAAGCCTCCAACTATTGTTGACTGAAAGATCCACAAAGAAGGAAAGAAAAGCTATTATCAAATAATAAGAGCTGATGGAAGTCACATATGTACAGAGTCTTTCGTCAAATGCTTAAAAGTTTTAGCAGGGAAGATTTATACAAGCTGGTAAAAGCTAAATATGGATTAACAAGACTAGTGGAGGACTTAGATTTGATTCTATGGGGAGATTTAAAGACAATGTTTGAACC
>BQNB010135731.1:0-16625 GCA_026074375.1 Tanacetum coccineum | reverse complement strand
TATCTCTTTCTAAGATTCTAAATTATAAGCTGATATGAATGAATAGAAAACTACAGATTTAAACAACAACTAATGAAGACCTTGAAATTGAAATTTAAACCTTGAAAACCTCAAACAACAGAGTAAATTTACTAAATTGAGTTAGTTAAACATGGCTTAATAACCACAACGCATTGAAAATCCATTTTTGACCCATTTTGGGCTTGACCCAAACACCCCTTTAAAGTTATGAAAACTAATTTTAGGCTAATCTAAGCTGATTAAAGGCAAGATTTATATGAACAGATATTAGAAGACTCAAAAGAAGGGCAGATGAGCACTTAAGAACAGGAAATAAGAACTTTTAAGCAAGATTGAAATTCAACAGTACAAAGCTATATAAAAGACAGAATTATTAAAAACAATGAAATAAGATATAAAACAATGCAAGAAGCTTCAAATAACAAACTATGATATAAATAAGCTCAAGATAACAAGAAATAAGCACAATAAAAAAAATTTAAGCAATGCTACAGTAACTCAAAGCAAAAATTTTAAAAAAGGACTTACACAATCCTTGCTCTAAACAGGGTACAATAAACAGTCTACAAGCTCCAGCTTGTATAAAACAAGCTGGTAAGGGTCTATAAGCTCTTCCAAATCAGCTTATCATCCAATATTTGCTGAGGTATTTGATGGGTGATTTCTTCTTTTTTTTTAATTTTCTTAACTGTTTTTATACTTAAGTCTTTATCTGATTAAACAGGTTATAAAGGAGCTAAATAAGAGTTTTTTAAAAAAAAAACATGAACAAACCTTAATACTTCAAAACAGAATATAAGAACTTAAACTTAAATTTCATTCATAAGAAAAACAGTTTACAATTTAGTTGAAAGAAATAACTTAAACTAGGTTAAACTAAAAACTAAGCATAAAAACTAACTCTCTCCCTTCCCAATGGCTTACAAAATGAGTTACTTAAATAGAAAAACGATTAGGTCTTGGCTCTTGGGTCCTTTGTCTTCTTCTTGCTTGTGTTTCTTTATAGAAGGAAAACACAATGTGTTTTTGTTGTGTGAGATGAATCAGAAGCATATCCTAGCCATCCAATTGCCTTTGTGCCCAAGGTGAGAGATATAAACCCTTAATTTTTGTTGTCCAATGAGGTTCTTGGAGATTGCCAAGGTGGCAATCACCATGTGGGGGTGTGACTTTTGTTTGGACTGTAGCAGATGTGATGGGGGGGGAGTGGTTTGAAGAAACACATATCGAAATTTAGGCGGGAAATGGGGTTTTTTGGTTTATGTCTGTTTTGGGAAGATGTACAGTGACAGGGTATGAAAGTTTGAACTTTTGGCAAGAGTGGCCCTTCCACTTATATATGTTAATTGCAAATCCAATCCTTGTGGTGGTAAAGTTTTTGTGGTTGGCAGGAAAGGCCCTTCCACTTGTATGTTAGTATTGCAAGTGAAGTCCTTGTGTGGTACAAGTTTCAGGAGTTGGCAGGAAAGGCCCCCCAACTTCTTTGTGGGCTTTTTAAAGGGAATTGGGCCTTTAAGTCTTCTAGCTTTATACTAATGGGCTTTCCCGGCCCATTAGATGGGTGCGGGTGGGCCCATTAAGTATTCTTTGGCTTCGGTTTTGACTGTTGAATTTGACTTTTGTTGACTTTGGCTTCGATTTGACTTTGTCTTTTCACGCTTTTTCATTCCGTGCTTGATTTTGTCCGTTTTTTGCTTGATTTTTCGTCCTTTTCTCGGATATCCATTTCCTGCACAAAATAAGTGAAAACATACAAATACAATGTATTTTTGGTACGTTTTTTGTCATTAAAATCCGATTTTAATGGTGAAAGGTATGTGTAATTAAACGCATACTACCCATCCTATGTCAAAATCCTAACTCCGTCACTGCTATATAGTACATACGCATTTATACATTTCCATCAGTAATTTCTAGCTAGTAATAATGTGTCACACATGCGTAAAGTGACGATATACTTTGATTCGATTTGTGCTTTAACTTTTTTTAGGATTTTGATATTGGACAAGTAAAAATAACGGTTTTTCACTTTTGAGAAGAATATATGTAACAACTAATTTGCCAAAGGTTACCTAATTACTTGGTTAAAGATGGATCGAGAGATGCAACAACTGAGCCCCACTTGCCAACTTTTCGCTTGTTCACGTGACACTTATCGAATTGAAATTATCTCACGTGAATTTTCTAGACATGATTATTTTCTTTGGCACACAAGAAAATGATGTCTAGAAACGAAACTTTGTTTTGCTTTTTATTTTTTTCTCATATAAGCACATATATAGAGAGAATATCACTTTATATGTTTACTTTTTCTTTTGAAGGTTGTTGAACTATATGACCACTTTGTCTTTCATTTCTAATGAATGCATGTTTAATGACTTACATGACATAGAGCGACCATTTATGTAATTTACTCCATGTAAAATTTGGTTATTGATCGTCCAGCTTGATAAAAGTAATGGTCACAATTCCAGCTAGTACATCTAGAAAAACCACAAGTTGGCGAACCATGCATCATGCATGTAGTCATTCAATGGTAAGATATGTCTTATGTAAGCAGTTTAAGGACTTGAAATGTTAGCAACCGTAAGATTTTGAAAAACTAGATAAATTGTTTTTTAACTGCTGCTGATTTGAATTAACCTAGATTAAACTAGCAAAGAAAAACAAGAAAATTACATACGCGGGTTAATGCATTCCAATTGAAACTACTCTTAGGATTTTTATATATATCCAATTGAAGAGTAACTACTGATTCGAAAATCTGATGCCCACCGAGTTTCGATACATCCGAAGAATCCATATTGTTGCAACACAAGTTGTGTTTAAGATCCTCCGATGCGTAGACCCACCTCTTTAACCATTGATCCACTAAAACATGTCTTAAACATTAACAAACTCCGGGCTACCCGACTCCAACCACATCTCAATTTTGAACCATAACTCGACAGCTGCACTACATGCAAAAAAAACACGTGGTTAATGTCTTCTACATTACTGTTGCAACATGAACATAGAAGAGAATCAATATCAATTTCGTGTCTATCTAGATTTGTATGAGTATGTAGGCGGTTTAAAAAAAACTCTCCACACAAACACATTTACCTTGATCGGAATAATATTGCACCATCGAGTCGCCAAATCAGTACTCGGAAGACGCTTGACATCAAGACTGTATTTAACCGAGTGAACCGTAAAAGTGTCTTCATTGTCAAACTCCCACTATCACACATCTTGTTCCAAGTTAATATGTATGTTTAAGGATCTAGTTTTTTTTAACAACGGTGTTATTGAAAGGGGTAATTCTATTTTTGCTCCTAAAGGAAAAGTGGTGGCACTAAATGCTCCGGAGCGACCAGATTTCTTCAAATGCCCCAAGTCGACCGAGGCGACCGGGGCGACTTTCACCAAATTTTTACAAGTGTCTCAAGTCGCCCCGGACGCCCCGGTACTTGCATGGACACATGTCGCTTTTTGGTGAAAGTCGCACCATTTGTCTAGGTCGCCCCCATACATTTTGAGAAAAAAGAAATTTTGAAAGCATTTAGTGCAGGCACATTTTTTCTATGAGGCAAAAATAAAATTTCCCATTATTAAAACACTAGCAAGGACTTGCTGGTTTGTTCTTATTATTATTCTTTTCTTTTTTTGATAGTTAGCATATTACTAAAACCATAATTACTAGGGCCCGTTTGGTTTGTTGACGGGTTTATGATTAAGATTTGGATTTGATTTAGGATATGAATTTAGATTTGGATTTGGGTTTAGTGTAAGAAAGAGAAAATATAATATAACCTTACATTATATATAACAGGATAAATAAATGACACCACATGCAACTTAAATGTCACATAATCACCAAAGAATGCCACCTCACCTAGAATTAATGCCACATCATCAGCTGGTAATGCCATGTAACCATTTTTTAATCCACCTAGGCACAATATGCAACACATAATGCCACATCTGCCAACTTAATTACCACCTTAGCAGCTTATTTCGAGCATATATCTAAAAAATTAGAGAGTTGCAAGAATCGAACTCGGGTCTTCACAAATAAAGAGAGAGCTCAACCAGTAGACCAACCCAACAAATGTGATAGATTTTGAAAAACATAATAGAAAACTATATGAACCCACCTCACTCATTTATTTTGAAATTTTAAAACCCCGTAACAGAATATGTAAAAAAAATTGATTAGAGTTTAAACTAACACCTCTTATATATATAATATATAATAAAATATATATAATAAGTATAATCTAAAAATAACCAATGAAACCGAGAAGTAGTATAGAATGTTCCCGGGTCGTTTATCCCCAACGAGGCTGTGATTGGGAATCGATACAGTCGAAAAATTGGAGTTTGAATGAGATTAATGATTTGGGAGTTTGGAAAGCTAAATTACCCAATAATAAGCAAAAACGATTGAGAAAAACCTAAAAATTATGAAATTAAACTGAAAAACGAGAGCAGGAATCCCGAACAAGGAGTCAAAAACCTAAAATCTTAAAAATTAACCCTACAAAGAAATTTTTACTTCTAATCTACTCTAGGGGACTAATAATGAAGAATAAAAAAGACTAGACCGAAAACGGAGTGAAACCGAGCTCTAAAATGAAAAAACAAAAACGGGGGTAAATCCCGTTCTTTAAAAAGTTTGATTTTGCAAAAACGACCCTACAAACGTTTTTATAATTTTCCTAAGTAAAAGATGATAAAAGAAATTTTTGTAAAAAAGAAAAATATTTTTTTGACTTTTTATTTATTTTTTATGAATTAAAAACAGTTTAAAAGAAAATAAATTATAAAAATTAGTAAATGAATAGTAAAAATTACGAAAAAAATACAAAAAAATAGATTAAGCTACGAATACCCTAGGAAAAATACTAACTTGAACCCACAGCTTATAAATAAGCCAGGAATAAGCCCACAAGGGCTAAAAGGCTTATTGGTAAAATGTGGTTAAGTTAATAACCACTTGGACTTCTAACGAAGAAGTCCCAAGGGCACAGCAGTAGGAGTGGTTATAGAAAGGGTTGATGAGGGTTGAAACCCGGGTTCGAGTCTTGCTCACCCGAGTTTCTTCTTATCCCCTTTCTTTTAGAAAAACTTTGAAAAGCAAAAATGTTGATAAACCTTTGCTTATCAACTTTTGTAAAAACACTTTTTGGAAATCTAAAGAAATAAGCTGTTAAACAGCTTAATATGACAAAACACTTAAGCTTTTTATAAAACTTGACACTTACTACTATTTTGAACAAAAAGCTAATAAGCTAAGCTTAAAACTCAAAAAGCTAAATTAAAATATTGAAACGCACTTAAAATCTAAATCTAAGACAAAAATAAGCTTGATAAATAAGCAAAAATTTGCAAGTAAAAATAGACAATTAGCTTAAATCACCTAATGGCACAATGGCTTTTTGATTTTGACTTTTAGCACACAAATAAGCAAAAACAAATGGCAACTAAGCAAACATAGGCAACAAGCAAATCTAATAAGCAAGTAAGGACTAAAATCAACAACTAATAAGCACCTAATAAGCTAAAAAAGAAATTAAGCTAATTACTACACTACACTAAATAAAACAGTCAAGACCCTACTTTGAGCTTAATTTTAAACTACCTAGAGGTCCTCCTAAGGTTTAAAACTAATGGAGCTTATAAATGAGCTTATTGGCTTTTTATAAAAGCCAAAAGCTCAGGCTAAAGTTAACAAATAAGCTAGAAAAACTGTTTTGAAATTCAAGGTTCAGCACCAGGGCAGTTTTACAAAAGATTTTTTAAAGTGAGCTTAGAAATAAGCACTTTAATAAGCTCAAAACAAAAAAGTAATGAGAAACAGATTGAAAGTAGCTTAAAATGAACTTGTGCACAAAGATTCAAGGACTTAAAAACATTTTTGCTATCTGAGATTTAAACTTGAAAATTAGCCTTTTTTAACTTTTGAAAAACACAAAACTTATGTTGACAGAATTAACACAATTGCAAGATAGACCACAAGAACTAAACTACAAGCTTTTACACACTCAAATGACCCACTTTTAAACCTTACTTTAGATTTATAAAAGCTTAGTCAAATAAGCTTATGAAACCCTTTTTTTAAAACTCACAGATTTAAGACAACTATGACAAAATTTGAAAAACAACTTTTAGACTTGAAAACTTTTGAAAACAGATTCACATGAGCTTAAAAAGTTTAACCAAAGTTTCCTAATGACCATAACCTATTAAGACACAATTTTTGACCCATTTTCATGTTGTTCCAAACACCCCTTAAAATTTGTAAAAACATATTTAATACTTATAAAAACTAAACTAAGAGCAAGTTTCTAAAGACAGATATTACACAAGCAATATTAAGCATTAAAACGTAAAAAGAGAAAGTAAATAAGCACTTTAATGAGTAAATAAGCAAAAGGCAGAAATAAGCTATCTAGGCAGTTTTAGCTTAAAACTTAAAACAAAAGCATAGAATTAATAGCTGACACAAATAAGACATAAACAAGCAATAAAAACAAGGATAAGCTAAAAATAAGCAACAATAAGCTATAGCTACAGTACTAATAAGCTAGAAATTTAAAAGGAAGGTACCTTAACTCCTTGCTCAAAACAGGAGTGATGAATTCCTAAATAATGCTCTAAGACCTACCCAAGCTTATAAATAAGCTATCTAAGAAACCTAATGAGCCTTCCATGTTTGCTCATTCATCCATTAGCTTATAATTCAGCACACTTTTTTTTTCTTTCTTTTTGGTTTCCTTTTCTTGATTCTTATACAAATATGTAAACAGTTTATATGACAACTTATATAAGAGCTTAAAAGTGAGCTTAAAATAAACTTAAGTTAACTTTGGAAACTTTGGAACACAAATTAAAACACAAGCTAAAATTTTCATTAACCTAAAAAAATTACAAGTACAAGAAAAAGTTTTAAACTGAGTTACACTAAACTTAAAAAAACTGAACTAGAACTCTAAAAACTACTCCTGCCTTAATGGCTTACAAAAGATTTATATAGAAACGAGCTAGGGTTTTGGTCTTGGCCTCTTTTTTTTGTCCTCATCTTTTTGTGCTTCTTTGTAGAGACATTTACCCATCTGTGTTTGTTGTGAGTGTAGAAACACAAAACCAATCCTGGCCCTTGGTCTTGAGTATTGCCCACTCAAAGAGATGTCAACCATTGATCGAATTTTGAAACTTAGGATTGCCAGCGTGGACTTGACCATGTGGGAGGGTGGGGCTTATAAGCGTGAAGGGTTTGGAGTGTTGTGGTGAGGTCAATGAGGCTTGATTGTGACAGGATGTGGGATTGGGAGTTTGGCAGGAAAAGGTTGGGAGATATTTACAGTAGTTTAAAATGCAGGGTGTGGGTTTGGGTAATTGGTAAGAAAGGCCCCCCATGGTTATTGTTGTGTTTGCAATACACGTCCTTGTGGGTTTAACAAGTTTTAGAGGTGTGGCAAAGTAAGTCCTTGAGGGTTATACATGTGATTGCAAGGGTGGTCCTTTTGTATTATAAGAATCTGCCATTGGCAGAAACACCCCTTGTGGTTTATACTTTGGTAAAATGGCAGTTTGGGTCCCTCACATGTGTTTTCTTCAATTTCTTCATTAAATAAGTTAGGGATTTGGCAATTTTGGCCTCTAAACTTATTTTTCTTCATTTATGCTTTCGGGTTTGACTTTTGGATTTGTTGGGGTTGATTTTGGTTGACTTGGGCTTTGTCTTGACTTTGTCTTTACCACGCTTTTCCATTCCGTGTCTGGTTTTGTCGTTTTGGCTTCGTTTTTATCCTTTTCTTAGATATCCGTTCCTGCACAACACAATTAGCAAAACAAGCATATATTTGGCATTTTAAGTCCGTTGTTGGTTATTTTAGCTTGTTTTTAAAGGTAAAAGGTATGTGTAATTAAACACATACCAAAAATCAACCATGAAACGCCTCCCTGAAAATCAGCCATTTTTCTATCATCAATAACACCCATCAATCAATTCTATTATGGGTTTAATTTATGCATATCCAGTCCAAAAATAAACACATATCAGTTTTGATGCATTAATAACCACAAAACCCCACAATCAAATATCATTACAAGGTATGAATTCAATTTTCCAATGTTTTCTATTATGTGGAATTTAATTCAAGTTGAGTCTATTTTGACTAATGATTTTTCACGTATGATATCGACGGTATGATTTATTTTGATTTTTCAAGTATGATGATTCATAGGTTGAGTTGACGATTCACAATCAAATATCATTGCAAGGTATGTTTCATCAGGAAAAGAATAGTGATAGTGTTTTCATTTTTTTATTGTATGTTGTAGCTTATTAGATTCATGAGGAGCTTTTGCAGTTACTTCTAAATCAAATAAAATGTAATAAAAAATATAATCACCCCATACAAATGGAGTGCTAAAGAGAATATGATATTGTGCAATTCTAGGATCATCTTCAATAGCACGATGGAAAATACATGCTGATAAGACTATGAAATCAATAACGGGGGTGCTTATTATAACCAAATGATTAATTATATACTTCAAAAAGTTTTCTTTGTTTGCATACAATGTAATGAATATTTGTTAAACATAAAATTTTAATTAACTTTCCATTTTTTAGTAACTTTCATATTTTTAGTAACTTCCATTTTAGTAACTTTTTATATTTTTAGTAACTTTCAAAATTATAATATTCCTCATTTGAGATCTATTAAGTATTTTGTAATATCTTAGGGACATAACATGTCAACCATACAATTTCAGTGATTAAAATGAAAACTTTCCATTTTTATAGGGTTTAATAAGCAAAATCAAACAATTTCAAGGTTAAAAGTATTATCAATATCAAAGTTTCACAATTTTTATTCAGATTGTACTTCCATATATCTCTATTTACAAGTCAAACCCTTAATTTACACAATTTACATATTTAGCCCTTTTTGTTTATTAATTATTTAAACAATATCTTTAATTATCCATAATTACAAAACAAGCCCTTATAGATTCAAATATGACAAAATCATACTTTATACATTAAATACTAACCAAACCTTCCACTTTTCAGAATTTACAATTTTAGTCCCTCTATTTAAATTAATAATATTCTAATGTACTTATATATTGGTAATTAACTCCTTTTAATCCAAAATAATATCAATATGACCTTTTATACCCCCAACTTATTTTATACAGAATATATTAAATATAATAACATGTCTGAAAGCAGAAAAACCCCAAAATTTCAGAAATTATCGAAAATCACCCCCTTTATACTATTAAATCACATTCGGCCTAACTAATTATTCACGAAAACCTAATTTATTTTTTTTTCCCAAACACAAACATATTATTATTCAATAATTGGCATTAAAATGCACCTGGAAAAAATAGAAAAAACCCTAACCTAATGTTTATTTTAGATCATTTTTCTTGTTCCTTTTTCCTTTTATTCGAAATCGGCAAACAAGAAAAATCCCCAAATAATTATTTTGAATCCTTCCTAAATTTTTACAACAATTTATCTGAGTCATATATGATATAAAAAACCTTAGAAAAATATATAAACAATTACAAATAATTTTTTAATATGCCGATTTCATAATTACTAAAAAAATAGGGTTCGAACAGTCATACGATCAATATAACATGCATGGATATTTTTCCTACTTATATAATGAATTAGAATGATGAAAAATGAGATAAAAAAAATACCCTTGATGATCCTTGATGATTTGATGAATTTATAGAATTCGGTTGTGTATTTCGAACCCAAAACAATTACCACGATCGAACCAAGGAATCCACGATCTTCCCACTATTTTTCCCACCTTACTTGATCTCCAAAACACCTTAGAAAAATGGTCTCAACCCTGGAAAAATTTTGGTGCCGCCACTTTTGGTTTTTAGGGTTTCGGTTTATTTTTGTTTTTAGGATTTAACAAAATAGAATTGCATAAGGAAAAGAAATATAATATGTATCTTGGCCGAATTTTTGGGCTTCTAAATAGACTAAATCAGATTTTTAATCTTGCCCAATTTATTTTGTTATTATCCTAATTTATTTGATTTAATTTGTAAAGTATAAATAAATTAATATTAATAATTCGGCTTATATATATATACATAAGTATTCATTATTTTTCTTATACAATATAAGGTATTTTTAATCTTACATAAATTTCATAATTGTCATATATTGTATTTTTATAATTTCTAGAATTAAAATGAAATTTATGCATGCTTTTATGTAATTTTCTTGCATTAGGGGTATTTTGGTAATTTTACACTTGTTGAGATTTTTAGGTTTTACAACTTCTTCCCCTCTAAAAAAAATTTCATCCTCGAAAATTAAAATGAACCGGAATGAAAACGAAATGAGAACGAAACAAAAACATACCGAACTAGACAAGGAAATGAGGATAGCTAGCTCGCATAGACTCTTCGGTCTCCCAGGTAGCCTCACGCTCTGGGTGATTCTTCCAAAGAATCTTCACAAAAGGAATGACTTTGTTTCTCATGACTCTCTCTTGCCGATCCAGAATGGATTCAGGTTCCTCGGACAAAGACATATCAGGTTGAATCTGATCAAAAGGATAAGATGCGACATGCAATGGATGATAATGGTATCCCCTCAAAAGAGATACATGAAAGACATCGTGAACGTGCGATAACTGCGGAGGAAGCGCCAATCGAGGACTGAGCTTGCCCTTGATCCCAAAACGTTTAACTCCTCTGAATGGCGAAACCTTCAGAAATACACGATCTCCAACTTGAAACTCTAAGTCACGTCGATGCTTATCAGCATAACTCTTCTGTCGCGATCTAGCCTCTTTCAATTTCTCCTTAGCAACAGCCACTTTCTCATTAGTAATCTCGATGAGCTCCGGACCTTCAATCAAACGTTCACCTACTTCATCCCAGCAAATAGGTGCTCGACATTTTCTACCATACAAAAGCTCAAAAGGTGCTGCCTTGATGCTAGCATGCCAACTATTATTGTAGGCAAACTCCACCAAGCACAAATATTCATCCCAGCAACCTGTCCATTCCAAAGCACAAGCCCTTAACATATCTTTCAAGGTCTGAATGGTCCTCTCGGACTGACCATCGGTTTGAGGATGAAATGCTATACTGAACTTAAGACGAGTTCCCCAAGCTTTCTGTAATCCTTTCCAAAAACGAGACGTAAACTTCGGATCTCTGTCGGACACAATAGAAGTCGGAGTACCATGCAGTCTAACGATTTCCTGTCGAAAAATCTCCGCCAACTTACTAATACCATAATTCTTCCGAATAGGTAAGAAATGAGCAGACTTGGTTAGCCGATCAACAACCACCCAAATCGCATCATATCTTTTCTGAGTAGTAGGAAAACCAGTAACGAAATCCATGGAAATCTCATCCTATTTCCACATAGGAATCTCCAACGGCTGTAACAAACCACTAGCCCTCTGATGTTCAATTTTGACCTGCTGACAAGTCATACATTTGGATACAAACGTAGCCACATCTTGCTTCATGCCGTTCCACCAAAAGTACTGTTTCAAATCTTTGTACATCTTGGTTGAACCTGGATGAATAGTAAATGGAGAACTATGAGCTTCCGTCATAACCTTCTCGCGAAGTGCCTGATCATTTGGAACACATAGCCTATCTTCAAACCACACAACACCGTCATCATCAACACTGAACTCAGTATGTTTATCGTCTTCAACATTCTGCACAATAGCCCACAACTCACCGTCGTCTCTTTGAGCTTCTTTGATCTGTAGCATGAGGTTAGACTCTATCCTCATACTCGCCCAATAGCCACCAGAACCTCGTACACATAGCTCAACATCCAAACGCTCTAAATCATGAAGGATCATGGAATCAAAACAAGCTATCATCCCAGATTTTCGACTAAGTGCGTCGGCAACCACATTAGCCTTGCCCGGATGGTACTGGATGTTAGTGTCATAATCTTTCAGAAGTTCCAACCATCTTCTCTGTCTCATGTTAAGTTCTCGCTGAGTAAAAATATATTTGAGACTCTTATGATCTGTAAATATATCACAAGCTTCACCATACAGATAGTGTCTCCAGATCTTCAATGCAAAAACCACGGCAGCTAACTCAAGATCATGGGTTGGATAATTTACTTCATAAGGTTTCAGCTGTCTTGAAGCGTAGGCGATCACCTTCCCATGTTGCATCAAAACACAACCCAAACCTTTCTTCGATGCATCACTGTATATCTGAAAACCACCGGAACCTGATGGAAGAGTCAATATCGGAGCAGACACCAATCTCCGTTTCAATTCCTCAAAACTCTCCTGACGCTCATCCGTCCGGTGTGGGGGGTGGGGGGGGGGGGGGGTGTGTGGTGGGGGTTTGGGGGGGGGGGGGGGGGGGGGGGTGGGTGGGAGGGGGGGTTGGGTGGGGGGGTGGGGGGGGGGGGGTGTGGGGTGTGGTTTTGGGGGTGTGGTGTGTGGGTTGGGGGGGGTGGGTGGGGGTGGGGGTGGGGGTTGGGGTGGGGGGGGGGGGTGGGGTGGGGGGGTGGTGGGGTGGGGGGGGGGTGGGGGTGGTGGGGTTGGGGGGTGTTGGTGGGGTGTGTGGGGGTGGGTTTGGGGGGGTGGGGGGGGGGTTGGGGGTGGTTTTGTTTGGTGGTGGTGGGGGTGGGGGGGGGTTGTTGGGGTTTTGTGGGGTGTGGGGTGTTGGGTGGGGGGTGGGGGTGGGGTGGGGGGGGGGTGGGGGGGGGGGGGGGGGGGGTGTTTGGGGGTGTGTTTGGTGGTGGGGTGTGGGGGGGGGTGTTTGGGGGGGGGGGGGTGGGGGGGTGGGGGGGGGGGGGGGGGGTTGTGTGGGGGTTGTTTGTGGTGGGTGGTTGGGGTTGGGGGGGGGGTGGTGTTGGGGGGTGGGGGGGGGTGGGGGTGGGTGGGGGGGTTTGGGGGGGGGGGTGGGGGGGTGGGTTGGGGGGGGGGGGGGGTGGGTTGGGGGTTGTGGGGGTTGGGGGGGTGTGGGGGGTGGGGGTGGTTTTGGGTGGGGGGTTGTGGTTTTGTGGGGGGGTGGTGGGGGTGGGGTGTTGTTGTTTGTGTGTTTGTGGGGGTTTTGGGTTTTGGGGTGGTGGGGGGGGTGGGTGGTGGGTGTTGGTGGTGGGGGGGGTGGGTGTGGTTGGGGGTTGGGTGGGGGGGGGGTGTTGGGGGGTGGTGGGGGTGGGGTGGGGGGGTGGGGGGGGGGGGGGGGGTGGGGGTGGGGGGGGGGGGGGTGTGGGGGTTGGGTTGGGGGTGGGGTGGGGGGTGGGGGGGGTTTGGGGGGGGGGTTGGGGGGTGGGGGGGGGGGGTTGGGTTGTGGGGGGTTGGGGGTGTGGGGGGGTGGGGTGGGGGGGTTGGGGTTGGGGGGTTTGGGGTGGGGGGGTGGGGGGGGGTGTGGGGTGGGGGGGGTGGGGTGTGGGGGGTTTGGGGGGGTGTTTGTGGTGGGGGTTTTGGGTGTGGGTGGTGGTGTGTGGGGGTGTGGGGGGTTTGTTGGGGGTGGGGGGGTGGTGTGTGGTGTTTTGGGTGGGTGGGTTGGGGGGGGGGTGTGGGTGGGGGTGTTGGGGGGGGGGGGTTGGTGGGGGGGTTTGTGGGGGTGTGTGGGGGGGGTTGTGGGGGGTGGTGGGGTGGGTGTGGTGGGTGGGTGTGTGTTTGGGTTGGGGGGGGTGTGGTTGGGGGGGGTGTGTGGTGGGGGGGTGGGGGTTGGGGGGTGGGGGGGGGGGGGGGGGGTGGGGGTGGGGGTGGGGGTTGTGGGTTGGTTGGGGGGTGGGTGGGGTGGGTGGGGTGGGGGGGTGGGGTTGGGGTGTGGGTTGGGGGTTGTGGTTGTGGGGTGGTGGGTGTGGGGGGGTGTGGGGTTGGTTGGGTGGGTGGGGGGGGGGTTGGGGTGTGGGGGGGGGGGTTGTTGGGTGGGTGTGTTGGGTGTTGTGTGTGTTGTGGTTGGTTGGTGGTGGGGGGGTGGGGTGGGGGGGTGGGGGTGGGGGGGTGGGGGGGGTGGTGGGGGGGGGTGTTGGGGGGGGGGGGGTTTGGGTGGGTGGGTGGGGTTTTGTGGGTGGTTTGGGGGTGGGGGGGTGGGGTGGGGTGGGGGTTGGTGGGGGGGGGGTGTTGTTGGGGGGTGGGTTTGGTGGTTGGGGGTGGTGGGGTGGGTTGGTGGGGTGGGGGTTTTTGGGTGGGGTTTGGGGGGGTTGTTTGGGTTGGGGGGGGTGTTTGGGTGTTGGGGTTTGTGGGGGGGGGGGGGGTTTTTTGGTTGTTGTGTTGGTGGGTTGGGTGTTTTGGGGTTGGGTGGGTTTGGGGGTGGTTTGGTGGGGGTTGGGTGGTGGTTGGGGGGTTGGGTTGGTTGTTGGTGTTGTTTGTGTGTTTTTTGGTGGGATGTTGTTGGGGTGTTGTTGTGTTTGTTTTGGGGGGGTGTGGTGTTGTTGGGGGGGGGGGGGTTCTGTGTTGTGTGTGGGTTTTGGGGTGGTGGTGGGTGGTTTGGGGGTTTGGGGGGTTGGGTTTTGGGGTTTGTATGTTGTTTTTTGGGGTTGTGGTGTGGTGGGGGGTGTGGTTGTGTTGTGTGGGGGGTGTTGTGTGTGTGGGGGGTGGTTTGGTTTGTGGGTGGGGGGGGGGGGGTGTGGGTGTTTTTGGGGGGGGGTGGGTGGTGGGGTGGTGTTTGGGGTTGGGGATGTGGTGATGGGGTTTAGGGTGTGATGTGGAGAAGGTGGGTTGAGAGTGGTGTTGGTGGGTGTGTGTGTTTATGAGGGTGGGGTTGTGAGTGGGTGGGGGTGGTGGATCTTACTTAGAGTGGGGTGGTGTAGCTTCTGTGGTGGTGTGTTTTCACACATAGTTTTACAGACGAGGGTTGAAATGGTCTTCCGAGGATCAAGGGCACTTTGATATCCTCAGGCATATCAAGAATTATAAAGTCTACTGGGAAAGTAAATTTACCAATCCATACTAGTACGTTTTTAGCTATTCCTTTTGGATATTTCACTGTCCTATCTGCCAATTCCACTGTCAACCTAGTGTGAGCTAATTCGCATAATCCTAAGTTAAGGTAGGTCAATAGAGTCATAACACTAACGCTAGCTCCTAAGTCAACAAGGGCATTGTCAAATCAAACATTATTAATAAAGAAAGGTAAAGTGAAACTCTCTGGGTCTTTCTCCTTTCGGGATATGGTGTCATTAATTTGTGAAGCTCCATAAGCTTCCATGAATTTTGGTCCATAGTTCCCCACTTCATCATCACAGTAATGATTATCCAAACGACTTGGAAAAGGAATCGTCGTTTGTATTGACTTAATGGCAATTTGTTTTTTAGCCAACGACTTGCGGCTCCAGTTAAGGATATAGGGAAGACTCAGAGCATTAGTTGATCCACAATGATGTTAGGAACATGGAATAAGTCAACGATTTCGAGAACTTTCTCAATGTGTTCATTTGCATCCTTATTATCCGAACTGCTAAATGTGCTTTCTCAAAGCTCCTTAAGAAATTGGCCTTTCAATCCAAACTGATCTTTGTTATCAATTTTATGCCTAGCAACTCCCGATATATAGTTAGTTCGGGTCTTGCTCATGTATTGCTCCATGGTTTCAGCCATTGTTTTCGCAACTTCTTCTTCCGAGTATTCTTGGTCAGAAAGTAGATTGAAATCAAGCGATCTCAATTAGTCAAGACTTAGTAACTTGAAGTGTCTCCTAGATGATCGAAATTTTCGTTCAGGTTCTTTGTAAGGTGTGAATAGTTCGTTTGTTGAACTCCTTGTCATGCACTACCTGAAACAAGGGATAAATAATTAGTAGGATGGGCTCTTTTAGGATATAAAAAAATTTAGCACGGACATCAAATATGAAAACTAGTCTGATCCTGTTACAGGTGATCGATACGCCGTATCCAATGGAAGTGGATACGTCGTATTAATCTTTTGATTTGAATACGTTGTATTGGTCAAAAGGTTGGATACGCCGTATCCGATGGAAGTGGATACATCGTATTCAGCTATCGACCAGAACAGTATATTTAAGAAATCAATTAAATACGCAATTAATTAAAACACAAATATACAAGCAAACAATTAAAGACAAATATACAAGTATTACAGAATATACAAGAATATACACTAATCTAAATTACAATAATCCTAAGGGTTAGATCTAATCTAATGTTAGAAACCAAAATATCAAATAAAAATCAAGATTAATTTTCACTCCTCGGCAATGGCGCCAAAAACTTGATGTGTCGTTGCGTGGTGTATATTTTATTGATTCAAGTTTTAAATTTATATTTTGCCGACTAAAACAAAAACAACATTTTAACGGGCAGTGTACCCAATCGGTAGTAGTTTCGTGGTAAGTAGGGTTTCGAACACTTGAAGCGAGGTTAAATCTATCAATTTAATTAATATCTTGGTTATCTAATCTATGTTAATTCTATTATATTCTAAACTTATGTCAGTCTAAATCCTAATTCTAATAGGAAAAGGGGGTTTTCAGCCTGAGGGACTAGCACGGTTTGGCTGGTGACTACAATCAATCCAGGGGACTGTAACCCACGCAAGCTAATTAACAAAGGATAAAAGAGCGGTCGAGCCTTATGATAGAAAACTATATTAACC
>BQNB010135730.1:0-18114 GCA_026074375.1 Tanacetum coccineum | reverse complement strand
TGCTCTTTTTCAGCTTATTTCGTGCTTATTTGTTAGTTATAATTTTTTTTTGTCTTTTTTAAAGTTGCTTATTTTCATCTTGTTTAAAAAGTTGTAAAAAAAAATGAAAAACAAAAACGTTGGGATTAGGGGAAGCCTCAAGTGAGCAGGTCTCGAACTTAGGACCTCAACCCCAATCAACTAACGTTTTATAACACTCACTACCGGTATGCTACAATAGATCATCCGGTAGTGATTTGCAAAATTTATTATATAAGGGCCATTTAGCCCATTAAGCCCATAAGCTGTTTTCAGCTTATTTATAAGCCCACTTTTCTAGCTTTTATTTTTTCTAAATCCAGTACACTTTAAACTACTTTTCTATATTTTTTGGGATTTTTCCCATTTTGTTTACAATTTTTTATCATTTATTTTCTTTAAAACTGTTTTTTAATTATTAAAAATTAAATAAAAATCAAAAAAATATAATTCTTTTTTAGAAAATTTTCTTTTGTCATATTACACTTAGAAAAAATAGAAAAACTTTCGTAGGGTTATTTTTGCAAAATTTCATTTTTTAAAAGAACGGGATTCGTTCTCGTTCTCGTTTATCGTGTTTTCTAGCTCGATTTAGCTCCGTTTTCGTTCTAGTTTTCTTTAAACTTCCTTTTTAGTCAATTTAAGTCCATTAAAAGTGAAAAAATCAATTTAGGCTTAATTTTGAAAAATTAGGGTTTTTAGTGTGTCGTTTTAGCTTCCCGTTTCCGTTTTTGGTATAATTTGTGTAATTTTCTCGTTTTTAGTGTAGTTTGCCTTATTTTTCTTGTAGTTTTAGAAAATCAAACCCAAATCTTTTCTATTCAAGCATTGATATTCAAACCGACTTTCGACTTTCCAAATTCACTCCTCGTTGGGACTACGACCCGGGAATATCCTTTACTACTTCCGGTTTCATTGATTTTGTGGATTTTGATCCTTGTTATATATTTATAAGTATTATATATTTATATATATTTATAAAAAGGGTTAATTTAAACCAATCACATACGCTAAATGCAACCGTGGTGCCTACGAAAGTGCGCTTTTGTATTTTACGGTTTTTGTAGTTTAATTTATTTTGCAGATTAAATAAATAAGTGGAGCTTGGATTGGTGGCACTGTTATCACTCGGGGGAGAGATATATTTGGAGTATTATATTACATGTGGTAGAATACACATGACAACGTTCTGTTTCGCGCCGTATCTTTCAGAATTCAGCCAAATACTTATGAGCCCCGGGAAGTTTCGTTTCTCTTATATTTATTTTTCCCGTTTGTCCGACTTTTAAGTTATTTTCTAATTACGTATAATGCTCAACTTAAGTGTGGGGGGAAAATGAATTGAAAAATCAGACTCATTATTAATTGGTAACTTTTTTTGCCCTCGGTAATCTAAAAATCTATTTTTGTTTTTAAATTTTTTGCCACTTAGGTTAATATATTAGAATAAAACTTAGGAAATTAATAAAGTTTTGAAATCAGAGATGTGTCCTAATTGATAAAGTAGATCCGACTCGGGATCGATGACATTACTTGAGCATTTATAACCATTCAAGTAAATATGTGAGGATTTTGAGCTTGTATATAGCATATGTATTTTATGCTTGATTCCATTGATTATGAGTGTGCCGGTGATTTAATGATTCTAGAACTTGTGCTTGAAATCATTACGAGACCGCAGTGAGATCACGTTCGCATGATAAAGGTATTTTTATGTGATAAAAATGCAACTTAGGATTTAACCCAAATAGTCATTCCATTTAAAATATTATTCTTTTAGCTAATTACACTGATTAGCTAACCACCCAAATTAAACCTTATGTTAGCACTCATCTTTAGTGCTAGATACCCCTAGTTTAACCCGTTGAGCCATTCTATTCGTTTTTCTCATCACCATTAAAAATAACATTTAGCCTAGCCTTACCCCTTGTCGAAAGTCTCTACGGTTGGTTGCTAGTTGCTCGGTATGATTGGTTGATTTTTGCTCATTGTTTCGATAATTTTTTTTTAAGATTTTATGAAGTCCATTACGATTTTATGAAATCATAGATATATCGGTTATACGAATCATATATTAATCGTCATACGAATCATATACGAGTTTCGGCAATTCTTGATGAAACAAAATTGAAAAAAAGTCGTCGAATCACAAATCATAATGAGTTTGTAAGAATTCCTATATGATTTATGAAATCAATTGATCCTTTATACGAATCATATATGGGATTCGTATATCGAATCATATATTGATTTATCGCAATTTTGTGACTGAAAAAAAAAATCAAAAAAATTTCTCGAAAGTATTAAAGTGTCACCCTTCTCCTGAAAGATAAAAAAATACTCGTCCGATGGTATATTTTATTGAGTTGGACGATTATACCGTTTGTAAGAATATTTATTTATTAAAAAAGAGTGGAACTGAGTTTTTTTAGTTATTGATGAAAAATAGATGTTAGATTGATTCATTGATCTACAACAAATATTGGTCTATGTTGATCTTAACTCATAAACAGATTAGCTAACCACCCAAATACAGCCCGTTTGTTAGCACTTCATCCTTTATGCTCAGATACCCTTAGTTTAAGCCCGCAGAGCATTCAATTCATTTTATCTCATCCACTAGAAAAAATAAAAAAATATAACCTTTAGCCTAGCCTTAACCCTATTCTGAAAGTCTCCTATGGTTGGGTTACTAGTACTCCGGTATGAGTGTTGGTTTTTTTTCTTATATTTGTCTTGCATTTGGTTATAAGTGTTGTGCCATTTTGACGAAGATGAAGAGTGCACGCTTCGTGTTTCGTATTTTTTGTGGTGTACACTTATATTAAGTGTGGGGGAATTGTTAGTTATGAAAAAAAGAAATAAAGAAAAAATGATGAATAAGAGCAGGATTGTTGTCGGAATTTGTGACATATTGATATATTATGTTTGTGCCGGGTTGATTATGATTGTGAGAGGTTTGTTCGATAACCTCGCGAGTTTGTGGATTGTCGTAACTAGCAACATGAGTTTCTTGGACTTATCGACATGTATATTATAAAACCATTTCTATATATATTTCCCATGCCTTATCCACACCCTTATAAACCCTAGCTTGTACATACAAACCTGAATAAAAGTCCTCTTTTGATAGTTACACCTGGTGCTTATGCCTTGTCGGTGCAGTTTTGTTTCTTGTACAAGCCTACGGTAACTTAATGAATCATGTCTGAGTAATTGAGTGTGATTTCTCTTTTACCCTCTATTACATCACATACGAGTGTTTGAGTGAATTATACTTTTCCTTATTCGTGAGGAGCTTAGTCATGTTATTACAGCTTTAAGATATGTTGGGAAATAGATCGTCCAAGACATAATTACTATAAGTAAACAGTTAAGTCTGGTAGTAATTTTCAGGCTGTACTACGTAATACTGTGCAGTACAATGTTAAGTCTGGCAGTACTAAAGTAAGTACTGGTAGAGTAACAGTACTATAGTTAGTACTGGTCGTATTTAGTTAAGTCTATTTATGTAACAGAATAGTAATAGTTATCTTAGAGATATCTTAGGAAATGATATGTATTATCCTTTCACATGTTTTGTAAAGCCTTCTAGGGTTTCCTTGGTGTATAAAAGGAACCCTACGGCATAGAGTTATGTATGATAACAAATAGAAGCATTGAAGCTTAATAGAAATCTATAGGAAAGTTCTTATTATATTCTTCTTAATACTTGTGTTAAGATTCTGCATTAACACTTGTTATTCATAGTCAGTGTCTCCTCCATAGTTTTGGATATTTATTTATTCAAGTTAACTATCGTCTTACAAAGGCTATATAGATCCAAGACTTTGGACCTACAAGATCATTGGGTATTGTCAAACATCTCTGTTTTCTCATATTAAAAATCCAAAAATATTTTTCATAATTCTATGTTTGTTTTGTAAAGCTTATTATTTTCCTTATTTTGCTTGAGGGCAAGCAATCCTAAGTGTTTGTGGGGTGGGGAGGGTCCTACGCCTTTTGCACTTATTTGTTACAAAAACCAAAAATATTTTCGAAAATTTCACACCCAATAAATTTTTTAAATTAAAATTAAAAAAATATTATAAATAATATATATATAATATATATATATATATATATATAAATATATATAATATATAATTCCTTATCATTGTCCTTAAGACCAATTTTAAAAAATTTCTTTTCTGAGATTTGCTATGAGGGCAAGAAAAGTTTTAAGTGTGGGGGGATTTGATAACGCTTAAATTATACATGTTTTTATACGCGTTATCAATGCTTTTATATATATAAATTGTTTAAATATAAGAACTTTTCGTAGAGAATAGAGTATATTTGCTATTGTAGGTTCTTGGAATATGTTGAGGAAGAAAACAGAAGAATACGCAATGATCATGACTTAAAAGTACACTTGAAGACATCCGGAGCTCAAATGGAACAAAACCAAGTATTTATACACAATGGAAAGCAAGTTAGAAGAAAATAAATGACTAAAGCTGAAAAAGACCATAAGTACGCCGCACTTTGCCCAAGTGCGCCACACTTCCTTCAAAAGTCAAAGATTTAAAGTCTTAGTTAAAGAAGTGCATTAACTCCTCAAAACCACACACACATTCATTAGAGCCTTTGGAGAGGAGGAAGGAGTGGTGAGGATCCTTGGATCCAATGATCCAAACACCCCTTTAATCCGCCACTTCCCACCATTTTACCACCACAAACCACCACCATAGCCTCGAATTTCCAGAGTTCTAACACCATATCTAACCTACATATCATCCATTTCCATAATCTAAGTACTTTTCACTTTCATTCTTAGAGGATTCACACCAAATTCTGTTAAGATCATCACCATAAACCTTGTTACCAAACACTCAATTTGCTGATATATTGTGGATTTCCAGAAGTTACTTGGTATATTTTGGGTTATCTCAGTAGCATTTGGTTGTTGGTTGATCATGGAACTATTAGTTTTGGGATGGTGGTTGTTGTAGCAAGATATTAGTATTGTTACTTTGTTCTCATATGTGAAACATTATATGATATTTAGAAGATTTTGCTATGACTTATGAATATATATGTTTATGAATTTGATGTTATCTTGCTTGGATAATTGTTTATCTTTTGGTATATCATTGCAATTAAAATAGGCCGAAAGGGTTAATTGTCTTGATGTATTTTGAACCGTTTGTCTATGGCGTGTCAATATCATACTTGTAAGAATTGTGTGGTAAATTGATAAACAACCCAAGTAGACTAATGTTTAAGACCCTTCCTTATGTTGACCGACTGGGTTGGGAGGAATTCATATGTATGCATATGTGATACAAACCATTCTTAATACGCTTGTGATAATGTAGTATATAGGCCGAAAGGATTCTATGTTATCATTGGTAGATATGCATGTTATTATGATTACCCATCATATATGACTTGTATGCTTTGTCTATATAAAGTCTTGCTCTATCTCTATCTATTATGTTATGTGGATCATGCCTTGTTACTTGCTTGCTTTATACACACGTTTAGGCTATTTGACCCGTAACAATCAATTAGCTTTGTTACTTGATAAACAATCTGTGAATTGCTACTAATCCCGTGGAACGACCTGGACTTAGCTAATATTATATTACACTCGAATAGGGTATACTTGCTCGAATGTTGTGTTTTTTTGTCAAAATGGGTATTTTTAGTTATTATAAATTGAAAGCTTGTAAAAACACACATCAAGTTTTTGGCGCCGCTGCCGGGGATTTGTTTAGTTGTTTGCAGACTGTTTGTTAGTCTTGTGCATCTTACGTGTGTTTAAATCTCGTTAAAATCTTAAAATATGTCTCCTGTTGCAGAAAGTACGCCACATCTTTATTGTGCGCCGTACTTTCCCTGTCCCGTTTCTTATTTTGCAGTTAATGCCCAAGTCGGCGGTCAAGTGCACCGATTCACCACCGAAACCGCCGCACTTATCCTCTGATAATCCTCTTTTCATTCGCCGTACAGTTTTCTGGCAAACTGACCCAAAATTCTTGAGGAAGTACGCCGCACATCCTGTTTGTGAGCCGGTTTTTCTGAAAAACCCAGAAAGTACGCCGCACTTTTCGCAAGTACGCCGCACTTTCTGCAGAATTTTCACTAGCAAGATTTGATTTAAAACCAAAACCAAAACTCACATAAAACCCCAAATTGCTAGTCTCGGGTATGTGATAATTTGAAATCCCATTTTATCTGATTATATGCCTTGTAATTTTGTGAATATTTAGTTGTCATTAGAAAAAAATCGAAAAGATTTTATATTTCTAAATTGTTTTGCTATTTTGATTTTCAGACATTTTCCTGGTTGAAAATAATAAACATGTGTTTTGTTAGTTTGTTTATGTTTCTTGCATTTCATCTGTGAAAAATAAAATCTTCGAAAATTTTGCACTAAGTACGCCGCACAATTAATTTTGTACGCCGCACTTTGCACCTGCAATAACAAAAAGAGTCAGTTTTGTATAAAAATAAATCATATGCGTTTTCTTTTTATGTTATGTGAATAATTGTTAAATGTCTTAATTTGTTTATGCATCTTAGTTTGCTTGTTTATGTGTGTTTGTTTGCATTATTATGTAAAAGTGTTAAAAACTATAAAAATCTAAAAAGAAGTTTCATTTTTTTAATAATGTTCTTGTCTGTGTGTTTGTATGACTGTTTATCTGTTATGTGTTATGTGTTTTATTTTGTGTTTGCATGTTTGCTTGCTTGTGTATTTATAAGTATGATCATATATAAAATAAAAATAAAAAAGTTAAAAAAAATTATAAAATCTAAAAAAAAGAGTTTCTTTGTTTACTCTTTTTTATCATTTATTTTCTTTAAAACTGTTTTTTAATTATTAAAAATTAAATAAAAATCAAAAAAATATAATTCTTTTTAAAAAAATTTTCTTTTGTCATTTACACTTAGGAAAAATAGAAAAACTTTCATAGGGTTATTTTTGCAAAATTTCATTTTTTTAAAGAACGGGATTCGTTCTCGTTCTCGTTTATCATGTTTTCTAGCTCAATTTAGCTCCGTTTTCGTTCTAGTTTTCTTTAAACTTCCTTTTTAGTCAATTTAAGTCCATTAAAAGTGAAAAACTCAATTTAGGCTTAATTTTGAAAAATTAGGGTTTTTAGTGTGTCGTTTTAGCTTCCCGTTTCCGTTTTTGGTATAATTTGTGTAATTTTCTCGTTTTTAGTGTAGTTTGCCTTATTTTTCTCGTAGTTTTAGAAAATCAAACCCAAATCTTTTCTATTCAAGCATTGATATTCAAACCGACTTTTGACTTTCCAAAATCATTCCTCGTTGGGACTACGACCCGGGAATATCCTTTACTACTTCCGGTTTCATTGATTTTGTGGATTTTGATCCTTGTTATATATTTATAAGTATTATATATTTATATATATTTATAAAAGGGTTAATTTAAACCAATCACATACGCTAAATGCAACCGTGGTGCCTACGAAAGTGCGCTTTTGTATTTTACAGTTTTTGTAGTTTAGTTTATTTTGCAGATTAAATAAATAAGTGGAGCTTGGATTGGTGGCACTGTTATCACTCGGGGGTGAGATATATTTGGAGTATTATATTACATGTGGTAGAATACACATGACAACGTTCTGTTTCACGCCGTATCTTTCAGAATTCAGCCAAATACTTATGAGCCCCGGGAAGTTTCGTTTCTATTATATTTATTTTTCCCGTTTGTCCGACTTTTAAGTTATTTTCTAATTACGTATAATGCTCAACTTAAGTGTGGGGGGAAAATGAATTGAAAAATCAAACTCATTATTAATTGGTAACTTTTTTTGCCCTCGGTAATCTAAAAATCTATTTTTGTTTTTAAATTTTTTACCACTTAGGTTAATATATTAGAATAAAACTTAGGAAATTAATAAAGTTTTGAAATCAAAGATGTGTCCCGATTGATAAAGCAGATCCGACTCGGGATCGATGACATTACTTGAGCATTTATAACCATTCCAGTAAATATGTGAGGATTTTGAGCCTGTATATAGCATATGTATTTTATGTTTGATTCCATTGATTATGAGTGTGTCGGTGATTTATTGATTCTAGAACTTGTGCTTGAAATCATTACGAGACCGCAGTGAGATCACGTTCGCATGATAAAGGTATTTTTATGTGATAAAAAGGCAACTTAGGATTTAACCCAAATAGTCATTCCATTTAAAATATTATTCTTTTAGCTAATTACACTGATTAGCTAACCACCCAAATTAAACCTTATGTTAGCACTTATTTTTAGTGCTAGTTTAACCCGTTGAGCCATTCTATTCATTTTTCTCATCACAAAAAAATAACATTTAGCCTAGCCTTACCCCTTGTCGAAAGTCTCTACGGTTGGTTGCAAGTTGCTCGGTATGATTGGTTGATTTTTGCTCATTGTTTGTTCGCGCTTTGTTATGAGGGTTGTACCATTCCAACGAAGATGAAGATTGCTAGCTTCATGTTTCGTATTTTTTGTGGTGTATCCTTATCTCAAGTGTGGGAGAATTGTTAGTTGTGTGAAGGATTGATTGAAAAAAAAAGAAATGAAAAAAAGTTATAAAAAAAATGAGAAAAAGAAAAAGTATGAATAATAGTTGAGATGTTGGTTGCTTGTGACGTATTGCTATATTACATTTGTGCCGGTTTGATTATGATCGAGAGAGGTTGAGTTGTTCGATACCTCGCGGGTTTATGGATTGTCGTAACTAGCAACATGAGTTTCTTGGACTTGTCGACATGTATATTATAAAACCATTTCCAGTATATATTTTCCATGCCTTATCCACACCCTTAAAAACCCTTAGCCTAACATTACAACCCGAATAAAAGTCCTCTTTTGATAATTACACCTGGTGCTAACGCCTTGTCGGTGCAGTTTTGTTTCTTGTAAAAGCCTATGGCAACTTAATGAATCATGTCTGAACAATTGAGTGTGATTTTCCTTTTACCCTTTATTACATCATATACGAGTGTCTGAGTGAATTATACTTTTCCTTATTCATGAGGTGCTTAGTCATGTTATACAGCTTGAGAATCATTGGGTATTGTTAAACATCTCTGTTTTCACATATTAAAAAAATCCAAAAATATTTTTCATAATTCTATGTTTATTTTGTAAAGATTACTATTTTTCCTTATTTTGCTTGAGGGCAAGCAAACCCTTAAGTGTGGGGGGGGGGTGCTTACGCCTTTTGCACTTATTTGTTACAAAAACAAAAAATATTTTTGAAAATTTCACACCCAATAAAAATTTTTAAATTAAAAATATCAAAAATTTTAAAAATATACATATATATAAAATAAAAATTTCCTTGTCTTGTCACCTAGGACCTTATTTATAAAATTCATTTTCTTAGATTTGCTTGAGGGCAAGCAAAGTTTTAAGTGTGGAGGGATTTGATAACGCTCAAATTATACATGTTTCTATATGCGTTATCAATGCATTTATGTATATAAATTGGTTAATAATAAGAACTTTCGGAACTTAATCGAGTATATTTGCTATTGTAGGTTCTATGTACGTATCGTGGAAGAAAACGGAAGAATACACGAAGATTTGAAGCTTAAAACGAAGAAATAACTCAAGTTGAATGATTCCCAACACCTATTCACTGTTTTGGCCATAACTCGGTCATACAAACTTCGTTTGATGTGATTCTTGCGGCCACACGAAGATAATTCAATTATCTACAACTTTGAAAAATGCCAAGTGCTGAAATTACCCCAAGTACATCGCACTTCTAAAAATATGTGGCGCACTTTTCATCGATCTTAAGAGAATTAAAGGCAATTAAATGCTAAGTGCATTAACACCCGATGTTTTGTGCGGTGCACTTTGACCCTCGAACAACCTATAAATACCCTCCTTGGCTCTCCCATTTCATATATCTCTCATACATTCTTATATCTTACACACACACATTCATTAGATCCTTTAGAGAAGAGGAAGGAGTGGTGAGGATCCTTGGATCCAATGATCCAAACACCCTTTTAATCTGCCACTTACCACTATTTCACCACCATAAACCACCACCATAGCTATGATTTTCCAAAGTTCTAACATCATATCTAGCCTACATATCATTCATTTCCAAAATCTAAACACTTCTCACTCAGATTCTTAGAGGATTCACACCAAATTCTCCTATAATCACTACCATAAACCTTGTTACCAAACACTCCACTTGGTGACACATTGCGGATTCCCAGAAGTTACTTCATATATTTTTGGTTATCTCAGTAGCATTTGGTTGTTGGTTGATCATGGAATTGTTAGTTTTAGGTTGGTGGTTATGTTAGTCGAAATATTGGTATTGGTACTTTGTTCTCATATGTGAAACATGAATAATATTTAGATGATTTTGTTATGACTTATGAATATATATGTTTATGAATTCGATGTTATCTTGCTTGGATAATAGTTTATCTTTTGGTATATCATTGCAATTGAAATAGGCCGAAAGGGTTAATTGTCTTGATGTATTTTAAACCGTTTGTCTATGGCGTGTCAATATCTTACTTGTGAGAATTATGTGGTAAATTGATAATCAACCCAAGTAGAATGATGTTTAAGACCCTTCCTTATGTTGACAGACAGGGTTGGGAGAAATTCATATGTATGCATATTTGATATAAACCATTCTTAATGTGCTCGTGATGATGTAGTATATAGGGCGAAAGGATTCTATGTTATCATTGGTAGATATGCTTGTTATTATGATTACCCGTCATATATGACTTGTATGATTTGTTTATATAAAGTCTTGCTCTATCTCTATCTATTATGTTATGTGGATCATGTTTTGTTCCTTGCTTGCTTTATACACACGTTTAGGATATTTGATCCGTGACAATCATTTAGCTTTGTTACTTGATAAACAATCTGTGAACCGCTACAAATCTCATGGAACGACATGGACTTACCTAATACTATATTACACTCGAATAGGGTATACTTGCCCGAATGTTGTGTTTTTAGTCGATCGTTTAGTAAATCTAGTTATTATAAATTTAAAGCTTGGAAAACACACATCAATGAGGAATACAATGTTATATCCTATAATGATCTATTTCCTTTTAACATAATTTTTGTCAATGATTAAAAATTGGATACGGACAATGATGATGATAAAATCGATATCAAACAGTCATCAAGGGATATCTTTGTCGAACCATCACGTAATATAATAAATACCGATGATGATACCTATGCACATGTTTCAAACAAACTTATGAAAACAAGTCATGATACAATTAATAAGTTTTTCACAACTAAAACTTTTATCAAAGAATTAAGTATATCATGATTTGGAATTATTTTAACGAAGGGATGCTAATAAATCTTTTTAAAAATTTATATGTGTCACTTGGCATCCCGTTCGACCCCAAGTTGTTTTATCTGGATGGAATGAAGCTGGAGCAAGTCTAACTTAAAACTTTTCTGTAAACAAAAGTGCTTACCAGGAGACAACCCTGAATGTCATTTCAATTTTGTTATCGAGTCTGTCTTCCCAAGTTATCAATACGGCGTATCCAATCCCATGGATAAGGCGTATCGGCCCAACCTGGACGTTATCCTATTTAATTTTTCCTACACTTTAAAATTTTATTGTCAGATTTGTTGATACGGCGTATTCATAACTATGAATACATCATATTCAACCTCTGACCCGTACTTAGGATTGTTTTCTTACAGGTTTCAATACGGCATATCCTAAAATATGGACACGGCGTATCAACTTCCTGCACAGTTTAAGTTTTTAGTTTTTATTTTGTTTTTTAACCGAAGATTATTCGAGACTGAATTATTTTTTTGTTTTTTGAGCATTAATACGGGAACATACTGAATGATATAAATGAATTTGGTGTGCTTATTATCTGGAATCTATGTTTGTTGTAGTCATGTGGGCATTCAAACGCATTTACAACACACATCCTTTCTCATATACGCAACATGGAGGATTATACCGAGCAAATCTCAAGGGAGTTTTCTATTTTAATTTTTTAATTTCCTGTTTTTCATGTTATATTTATACAACGTGGGTTTTGTATATCTCAAGTGGGAGATGAGAATTAGAACATTACTTTTCCTTATTTTTACATTAATATGCCTAATTTATGCTTAAATTTAAAAAAATTAGCATATTTTTGTGAAATTATTATTTGAGAAATGCTAGGCTCACACCTTTTTTACAAACAAACATCTACACTTACATGTGGCATGTGAAATGTACCAATTAGGTTGCATGAAATTTTCTCTTTCTTAATTTTTACTCTCCATAATCAAATGACACATATGAGTGTGGATATTTGTTTGTAAAAAAGGCGTGAGCTTAGAATTCCTCTTATTATTTACATGACCCGCACATATAACCCTAATTTCCATATTATGAGAATTTAGCTTTATTCGTTTCTTAATTTTTACCTAAATTCCACAAAAATATGAGTGTGCTGGTGACTATAGTAACTTTAGAACTTGGCTTGGTATACTATTCAAGACCACCATAATAAGTACTATTTTAAAAAGATGGAGTGACCTTTCTAAACTAGTAAATTTCTAGGATTACACCAAAAAGCCTATGCATATTGTGATATCAACTAATCGCATCGGTTAGTTAACCCCTATATAAACACTTTTGTTTACTCTCATCTTAAGAGTAAGATACCCTTAGAAAAACCTGCTGAGTCATTCCTTTCATTTTGTTACATCACCAAATATTTGTTTCGTTACACCTTTACACCTTAGCCTACCCAATGGATTTAAGTCTTTATTCGGTTGCTAGTTGCTTTTGTGTAAAAGTATATATTTCCTGTGTTCGTGTGCGTATTTTCCGTCTTTGGTTAGGTCAGGAAATTGCACAATGCAATGGGAATGTGAAAGTAGTAGTTGTCATTTATTTTTCGTGTGTTTACTACTTTTATTAGTATGATCGGAAATAGAATCCAGATTTATCATGTTCGTGAAGTGGTGAAATTTTACACCCAAATTTTGTTTTCTAGTTGGTTTGGTAAAAAAACAAAAAAAATACAAAAAGAGAGAAAAAAAAAGGAGAGGTTTATAAGATACTCAGCCCGTCTAAACTTAACCGATTTTATTATTTATGATGATCGATTATTCTTTGGTACGTGCTATAAACCAACGATGTAAAATTATGTTGTATATTATTTTTAGTTGGTAGCACTATAAACCAACTATGTACTTTTTGTATCAAGTGGTAGATATCGCCACTATTGTTATATATTATATTATGGATGATTGGGAGTTGGCCGTTACGGAAATGCCAACTAAGGTTTGTTATTATTGATCTATGATCAAGACATATACGAGTCTAATTTGTGTCTACCCAAAGCGTGAGTTTTCGTGTTAAAGCGTGAGTTAGTCTATGATTTTGTGTATTTTTCATGGGTATTGTCAGGAAAGTAGCTAGCAACACTGTTCCTTATTTGTTTGAACTTAATCTATTTGTTTTGTTTTTTTGTTTACAATAATTATATATTTCTCATGCCTAATCTCTAACCTTTGGTTTGCTCGAATGAGGGAGTGAGCAGTCATATGTGTCTCATTCATAGATTTGAATGTGTATGCATGGTTTTGTCGCCCTTGTTGGTGTATTACTGTTGGTAAAAGATTACTTATTCCATACCCTATATCATTCTTCATCATAACCTTTGGTTTTACTCAAATGAGGGAGTGAGCAATCACATATGTCTCATTCATGGATTTGACTTTGTGTGTGGTTTTTTCACCCTTGTTGGTTTACTACTATTGGTAAAGATTACTAGTCATATTCTTTAACTTATTCGAGTTAAGGAGTGAGCAATCACAAGTTTCATGGTAATGGATTTGGGCGTGCATTTGTTGTTTTGTCGCCTTTGCTGGAATATTGGTATCGATAGAGATTAGAAAGAATGATTGAACCCTTAAAGCTTATCATTTAACCTAATTTACCTTTTTAGGCTTATTACTCCTTAGCTTTAGTGGTGGAGATGTGTATCCTTGCCAAGCTTATGACAAAATACTCATCACGATTGATCAATTGAGCGAATTACTTAAATGTTACCACATAGATTAGTTGAGTGATTTAAGTGTTTTCATTTTCTTATTTTGTGAGGTGTTTGGTTGTGTGCTAGTAATTAAATAAAAAAATTGCTTAAAGGAAAAATCTTAAAACCTTGGTTTGGGATACATTTTCATAAGTTTTCTAAAGTCTACTTCAGGACAAGCATGATTCAAGTGGGGGGATATTTGATGACATCAAATAACGCTATTTTATAGCATCATTTATCCCAGCTAAATTGCTCGTTTTACATTATTTATGCATGAATTGGTAATTAATTAATTATATTTATAATTTGTAGTAATTAACGAGCAAAGAGTGAAAGATAATCAAAAAGCACGCATTTTGGAGCTTAAACGAAGAAATCATGAAGAGCACTGTTTTGACAACCTATACGCCGTATCCATCATGGAAGATACGGCGTATCCATGCCCTAAACTTCATTCAGCATCCACGAAGAGAAGATCTATATACCGTATCCAGATGAAGCCATACGCCGTATTGAAGTACAAGTCATGGAACATTCCAGAATATAATAATCGTGGAGCCCACGCCAAGAAACCTCAATATGCCAAATTGAACCCTTTTAATACGGCGTATCGACTAATTTTTAGACTCTATAAATACAAAGCCCTAATACGATTTTTTTGGCATGTGATGGAGGCCATTAGAGGCTGATTAAGACATTAACTACCAAGTTCGATTTTTAGAAGAGAAGAGAAGCCAAGAAGGTCCTGCAAAGTGCTTCAATTCATAGGAAAACCCTTGTAATTTCTATACTCTAAATACGCGTTTGGTTTTTAGTATCGTTCGATTTCATTATCGTTTAGTTTACTTTAATCGTTCATCTATGACATTTGTATAGTTACAATGGCTATCGACTAATACCTTTAGATATTAGCCGTGTTTATGATAATTTAATGTTTGGTTTGTTTATTTAGATTGTATGCTTATTCGTTGTGTGTTGATTATGTTTATCAATTTATACTCGTTTATGTGCTTAAGTATGTGTTTATCTTATCATCCAACTAGATCTAGGAAAATAGATAGAGCGTTAGCTAGAGTCCGGGATAAAACTACAAACAACAATTTATATATCTAGAGTAATATGATCACAAATATTGACCTGTCTTTGCCTTTAGTTTAGTTAATAGGTAGACTAGCAGGTGACCTAGGACTAACAAATAACATTTTAATTCCTTGGGTAAAGATCTGGACAGTGGACTACTAGTATAGAAAGATCCATTAAGCAATAAGTTAGTAAAGTCTCGTTGAGCTAGGATTTGATAAGATCACCATTATTGTCTCCTAAGATAGATTATAATCAACAATGAATGCTTTATGCGGATGTATTTAATTATGACATAATTGGCGCATCTAGGGTTTAAGAAGAAGTACCGCCTAAACCTAGGAATGATATGTCACCAACAAGATAAGACAATCATTGCACTTATAAACAAAACATGTGTTTTAATAGATTAAATATGGTTAATACGTTTTCCTTATATTAGGCTTGGCCGCTTCTTTATCTTCTGTCTATCAGCTTGTGTTTATTAATCACCCTCATCTTAGTTTAGGTAAACCAAAACTCGTGCCAGTCTCTCAGACTGAAAACCCTCTTTTTGCGTTAGTTTAGGTTTAACTTAGATTTAACATAGGATTAATTAGGACTAACTTAGATAACTAAAATACAGATAGATTTAATTGTTAACACTCGCTCTTAGTGATCGAAACCCTACTTACCAACGAACCTACAACTGATCGGGTACACTGCCGTTTAGTGTTTGTTAGTAGGTAAAGTCGGCAAAATATAAATAGTAAAACTTGAATAGTAAATTACCTACGCACAACGACCACATCAAGCCACAATTATCGGCTCAACCCCTAATAGTGTATTAGGACCATGGACAATATCTTGGGGTGTAAATTAGGGTTAGGGTTTCCTCATCTATTTATCCCCCCGCCCCAATGTAATTATACACGTGTTCTTTTGTGTGGGTTTGTACCTCGTGTAGCTTGGCACAAAGCCTGAGCAGATTTGCACGTAGCTTAATAATATCTCGCTAGTATTAACCCATAGACTTCCACGACTGTCCTAGTCGTGGATACCACACTACATCATGTGTCCATTAACATTTCGTGATTTATCTTCCGTAAGCCTTGTTCGTGTATTCTTTGTTTGTTCGAAAGTGTGTGCGGGTGCGATATACCCAGCATCGTCGAAGAAGTATCATGTTTTCTACATGTGTGTATGCATTGATAGTTTTTCCCTTTTTGGATTCAGCAAATGATAGTATCTGGTGGGATAAAATGCTTCGAGTTAAAACCAAGTTAACATTCACTCTTGGAGTCTTGGTATTGATCGCCATCCCACTAAATGTAATCTATGCCAATGGGATCGGCATGGTGCCAGTTACATGATTAAGCGAATGAAAACTCAAAAAAGTTATTAGTAATAGAATCTAAGAAAAAAGTTTTATGTAGAACACTATCTAATTAAAGAATAATCCACTTCATCTCAACCATCCATTTTATTTTCATCTAATAGTTTAAATTAATTCTTATTTTAATTTAATTAAAAAACTCACTTTCATCTTATTTTTTTAGAATTAAATATCTCATAAACCGTTAATCGTTACGTAAAATGAAACATACAACCGCGACGAGAATTAAATCATCTTTCTATAGAGGGGCACTTCAATATACTTTCAACGAACTTTTTTTCGATTTTTATTCAGTCACGTCTGAAAAAATCACATGTGATTTTACGAAATCACATGTGATTGTGATACAAATCACATGTGATTTTTTTAGACGTGACTGAAAAAAAAATTCAGAAAAAAAGTTCGTCGAAAGTATATTGAAGTGCCCCCTATAGAAAGATAAAAAATACTCGTCGCGATGGTATATTTTTTTTTCGTTTGACGTAAATTTAATTATACCATCGCGAAAAGAATTAAATTATCTTTCTATAGACGGGCACTTTTATATACTTTCGACCAATTTTTTTTAAAATTTCCGTCCAGAAAAAATCACACGTGATTCGAAAAATCACACGTGATTTATTACTTTAAAAATTATAAGTGAATTTGTGAAATCACATGCGATTTATGAAATACCACGTGATTTTTAAAAACAACAAATCACAAGTGATTTTACAAATCACGTGTAATTTTTTTTGACGGAAATTTTAACAATAAAAAGTCGTCAAAAGTATATGAAATCGATTTTTTTAGTTACATCTGAAAAAATCACATGTGATTTGTATCACAAGTCACATGTGATTTGTATCACAAATCACATGTGATTTTTTCAGACGTGACTGAAAAAAATCAAAAAAGAGTTCGTCGATAGTATATAAAAGTGCCCCTCTATAGAAAGATGATTTAATTCTCGTCGTGATGGTGTATTTTTTGTCATTTGACGATTTACCGTTTGCAAGATATTTTATTTTTAAAAAAGAGGTGGAAAGTGAAGTTTTTTAATTTTTTTTTATTTGATGAAAAATGGATAGCTAGGATGTGTTCTTTTGTTTTTTGAGATGATATTGTTCTATCATGATCTCACCTCTAGCAATAGATTTATGGTCCATGGTAGTAAAGACTAGCATTGGTTAAGGATGGATAATTATCTAAAACAAGCATGAGAACCCGCGCGTTGTGGCGGAGCTTATTTTTTTCCCGAATCGACCTGTGCGTTGCGGGTCTGGATGTTTTTTTTTTCTGAAATGATACTTTAATGGAATTGCGGGCTGCACGTTGCGGCGGGCGTGTTTTTGTCGGATTATATAGCGTATGTTTTGTTTCATATTTTTCTAACATGTTCGGTTAACTCAGTCGAACCATCCTGAGAAGAGTTGCGCGGTGTAAGTTCCATTTTTGCACCGTGCATCTTTTTTTGGGCCAAATACCGAACGTCCTATCATTGCTACATTCCCATTCAGATGCTCAAACTACTGGGTAACAGACTCTAGGCAGCTTCTAAGATGTTTCACTTTCAGCTAAAC
>BQNB010135729.1:4693-18115 GCA_026074375.1 Tanacetum coccineum | reverse complement strand
TTATGATGGAATACCCTAAAGACCGACCATGTACTTAAATTTATAGAGATATAAGGTGGTTAGGCATAGGTATTCAAATCCCTTGATCCAACCAGAACCGGGGGGATCTACCCAGGGATATCCACTAGTTAGTATAGATGTCCTTAGGTATGATACAAAAGGAGAAAATGTGAGAATCGGGAATAATGCGGACTGAGATGGAGCTAACACTGGAACAAACCCAACAAGGTATTAGTTATGAAGTCTCGGTAAGCATTGAAGGGGTTGAAGAATGAAAAATAAATGTAAGGATAAAGGGTGAAAAGAAAGAAGCCCTCTATACACTTAGGTAGAAACCGGGTCAATACATAATCTGTCGGAAACACTAAGGTGTTGTCTGACATTAAAGACAATCATGGACCTAGTAACGCTTTGTACAACCCTCCCTAGCCACTCAAGGTCTCTCAACAGACTCTTATTTCATTTCTCACAGAGATTACACGCATTTCTGTCGACCTTCTCACTCCGAGTTGGTTAATATTGAAAAGGTGGCAGTCTGCTCCAGCCTTCGATCACTAAAAACAAAGTGCACTATTGAGTCTAGAGCCAAAATAGATCATCCATATATCGCATTAGGAAACTTGTCAAATCATTCTTTCTTAGTCATACAATGTGAATAACAAGTTAACATATTAAGAGTCCTACACATTATCCTTGTGATTTTGCCCTAACATCCGAGTGATTTCAATCACTATGAAGATGGAAATCCTACTTTAGCCAGCATCAAACAAGCTCGTGGTAGGTGACTTGTTCGATTCTATATGAATTAAACTTGTGACAACTGGAAAGAAACAATGGTGTGATTTTATAAGAATCAAACTTGTTCCAGGTTATGAATTGACGATTGCTGATAAATTTTTGAAATGATTAACACTCTCAATGTGTCACAAAAACATTTTTGCAAATGACACGTCGATTGATTTCAAATCAACTTTTTATTTCAATCGATGAGATAGCAACTCGCTGGTTCACTCTTATCGTGTTGTCTGCTTTGAGACGTTCCGATAATGAGAACATACTGAGTTTGATGAATTTGATACATATGTGTTGGAAAGATTCAATACTCCAGCTGGAAATCATGTCTAGAATATTCTTCTTATATTGAATCTATCTTATCACAGGTCTATCCTCATAGATTCGAAGGTTACTCTAACCAAACACGGGCGAATGACAAAGCCATGTTCGTCCCCCTGCTTTATTGCTAACTATTTTATTTCAGGAATATTTTAAGATGGTGATGGAGGTACCTGATTCCAGCTGACTCACAAGATTCATAGCCACAAGCTCATACCCAACCGACAAATATAAAGACATCATGAAAGCTCAAGTACATGTTTCAAGACTTCTACTACTTTGATATCATACGTCCTTCTTGAAGCGACAAAGTATTAAAGTTAAAGAAATTTAAGAAAGATGCATTATTAAAGCTTTTCAAGATTATCAAATCAAGAAAGGTATGACCATGTCGGTCCAGAAGTCACAAGTTTACGAGATGGCCAAGTTTACAAGATGGCGAGAGATTATGCTTGGATGATGATTTCAAGAAGCTCAAAGATCACATTCATGTCAAGACAAAGGAACAAGCTTACATCAAAAGTCAATGATCACTACATCAAATCACAAGTAAATGATTGAAGATTAAAGACTACGAGCTCAAGACCGAAGTGAAAGCATAGTATGCTATGTTTGAATTTTTGTAAATTGGGGATTGACACTCCCCTTAGGGGAGATGTTAAAATACGAAAAAGTATGGATCACTTCCAATATATGTAGTTCAAAGCTCGTAGTAACTAGTAATGTTATTTTAGTAAAGCTAAACCGGCAAAGTTACAAGTAAGCCCATAACACAAGCCCAAGGACTAGTTATGCTAGAGGATATATAAACCCCTCTCCACACATGGGGAGGGTATTGGTTTTATTTATTTGTCCACATTTTCCCTTAAGCAATATATCTTTTTTTCTTTCTCTCTCTAAGGTGTTCATCCAATCCACACCTCTCTCTCTCTAAAACTTTAATGAATCATTCCATACAATGTGTTAAGATGAATCACAACTGGTATCAAGAGCCATGGGGTGTTGTAAAGGTTTGTATACGTTTTGTTACTTATTTAGTTCGTGTAGTTTTGGTTTGGAATTTAAAAAAGTTTTCACTTTTTGAGAGTTTTAAAACTATAAATATCAATAACTTTCTTATTTAGTATCTTAATATAGACTATAATACGAAGAAAATCTTTCAAAAACCATAAAAATTATCATCTTTGTGATCTTTTTGTTAAACAAACAGGCTTTGTACCAAGAATCTTGATTGCAAATTTTTCGTGTCAAAAACTTAAAGTTTGTGTTTTTTAAGTTCTAATAGTCCTTAGATAGTAAAGAAGAACAAGAAAAATTGAGTAAAAACGTCAAGAATGTGTCTTTTTAAGATTTTTAAATTTTAAGTTTGAAGTTTTTTTTGTCAGACGATCTTTAACGTTAGTTAGGTCAGAGCGATCTATATGTAGTTTAGTCAGCGATCTAATACGATAATTTAGTCAGAGCGATCTATACGTTAGTTTAGTCAGGCAGTCGATACTTAATTAATTCATGCGATTTATACAATCAAGTTAACTCAGGCGATTTATACAACTCATTTTAACCCAGGCGATTTTATACAATAAAGTTAACTCAGGCGATTTATGCAATCAAGTTTACCAGGCGATTTATACAACAAAGTTACTCGTCCGATTTATACAATTAAGTTTCTCAATCATTTTTCATAATCAGAATTGTAAAGGCAATTTATAACACGTCTGATTTAACAAAGGCGATTTATACATCCAATGTTGTGAAGGCGATTTATACATTCGTTTTAACAAGGAGAAGTATATGGTTTGTTTCTTGATTTGTAAAATACCTATAAAAACCGTTGATTTCATGGTTTTATCAAGAATTGTAAAATCCATGTATATCCAAATGATTCAAATTCATTAATCAAAACTCATCTTTATAACACAAAAACCTCCAATCACTGTTCGATATCATTTAAATCTATCACATTGAAATGGATCCAATGATTCACTTGGTCGAAAAGAAATACTCTATGAGAGACATGATACTCTCCGTGCTGATAATCGTCCACCTATGTTGGGATAAGGACCTTATGATTCTTGGAAAAGTAAATAATGGATATTATACATGCAAAAACAGAGAACACGTAAGAATGATACTTGAATCAGTTGAAAATGGTCCACTCATTTGCCAACGGTTTGAAGAGAAAACGGGTGATCAAACAAAGAAATATGTTTGAATAATCTGCTGCAAGAAAATTCAAGCTGATTGTGATATAAAAGCAACCAATATCATTCTTCAAGGTGTTCTTCCTGCTGATAATCTATTTCACAGTTGTGAATCATTACAGAGTTGCTAAAGATTTATTGGAGAGAGTTTTCAATTACTGATGCATGGAGGTACATCTTGATCAAAGCAAGATATAGAGTGTAAGTTGTATGATGCATTTTATAAATGAGGAATAGAGAATAGTGTGGCAAAATTACTTTCAAAAAACAAGCGTCTTTGTAATGAAATTAATCAAGTGAAACAGGTTTTTAAAGATCAGTTTGACTTAATCAAACAGACACGTGTTCGTCATAAACAACAGTGTGACTCTTTAATTAGCAAACTGAACTTAAAATCTGTAGAAAATGAGGATTTAAAAGCTCAAATTCAAGATAAGGTTTTTGTGATAACATCATTGAAAAACGATTTACGAAAATCAAAAGGGAAAGAAATTGTTAGGAATTATGTATACAAGACTTAATTTTGTTTGTTATGTAGTTAGTTCTGCCAGTACACTTGTTAGTACTGGTAGAAGAGTTAGCATAGTAGTACAGTAGACATTATAAGTTATACTTGGTTATGTAAGAGTTAAGCTCTGCTTAAGTAGACGATAGATAGAATTAGAGACATGCATGAGATTAACTTAAAAAGATATGCGTGATCCTCTATACGCGTTTTGGTAAAGCCTAGTAGGGTTTCCTTGGTGTATAAAAAGGAACCTGCTAGTCATAGTTTAGTTTATATAGATCAATATAGATCAATTAGATCAACATATATCAATAGAGATCATCTTAGCAAATCTAGTCTTTGTAATCTTGTAACCTATTCAGATCAATTATAATACCAAAGTTTCATATGTTACTTAATATTGTTCTTCTTAGCATTGTTGATTAGTTTCCGCATAATCAATAGTGTTAAATCAGTGTTTCACTATTGTTGCTTTGGATTTATCTAAAGTAACAAACCCTTTGCAAGCTAAAGGTTCAAGATCTATTCAGTAAGGGATCCAACAAGTGGTATCAGAGCTTGTGTGGAAACTCTGAATAAGAAGAACTTTATTGTTTGAAACAGATCTACACTCAAACCAGTAAGATGGCAGAACAAGACACTCCTCCACCAACTATCACAGCAATGAAAATCCCTATCATCAAGAAGGGAGAATATGATATTTGGAGCATGAGAATGCGTCAATATATCTGTCACACAGATCACAACTTATGGGATATAATTGTCGATGGAGATCTCCAAGAAGAGGCTGCACCAGCAGGAGAACAATCTGGTCCTCCTGCTCCTAAGACTGCCAAACAACTGACTGCCAAAAGGAATCAGGAAAGAGTTAAGAGCATCTTGCTGTTAGCAATACCTGATGAATATCTCCTTAAGTTTCATAATGTTCCAGATGCTAAATCTCTCTGGGCTGCAATCAAATCAAGGTTTGGAGGAAATGAAGAATCCAAAAAGATGCAGAAAAATGTTTTAAAACATCAGTTTGAAAACTTTACCACTGCACCAAATGAAAGTCTGGATAAGGCTTATGATAGGTTCCAAAAACTCATAAGTCAATTGGAGGTTCATGCTGCTCCAGTATCAAAGGAAGATATCAATCAAAAGTTTCTAAGAAGTCTTCCTCCCTCATGGAGTCAAATTGCTTTAATCATGAGAAATAAGCCAGACATAGACCAGACTGATATTGATGATCTCTACAACAACCTTAGAGTCTATGAAGATGAGATGAAAAGGTCTTCAAGTTCCACATCTAATTCTCAGAATTTGGCTTTTCTTTCTTCTAAGAATACAAGCAGCACTAATGAAGTTAGTACTGCCAGTGGAAATTTTGGAGTTAATACTGCTGGAGGAACTAGTTCAACAAGTCAAGGTTCATCTACTCCAGGTGCTGATGAAGTAGTATGCTCTTTCTTTGCACAACAGACAACAAGTCCTCCACTTGATAATGAGGATTTGCAGCAGATTGATCAAGATGACTTGGAAGAATTAGATATTAGATGGCAAGTAGCCATGATGACTGTTAGGGTGCAGAGATTCATTCATAAAATAGGAAGGAACTTGGATTTCAAAGGAATACAACCTGTTACCTTTGATAAGTCAAAAGTTGAGTGCTACAACTGTCACAGGAAAGGGCACTTTGCTAAGGAATGCAAATCAGGAAGGAACCAAGGGAAAAGATCTTATGGTGAAAATAGTAGAAGGAATGCAACAACAAATGAAACATCATCAAAAGCACTGGTGGCTCAAGATGGTCTAGGAGGATATGACTGGAGCAATGACTTTGATGAACCAGTCAATTATGCTTTAATGGCCATCTCCTCTTCAAGCTCATCAAGTTCTTCTGATAATGAGGTACAAAACTATTCTAAACAATGTCTTGAATCTTTTAAAATTCTTCAAAAGAACTTTGATAGTGAAAGAGAAAAACATAGCAGAGCCAGACTAGAAATTCAGGGTTATGAGTTAGCTTTAGAATCTCTAGAATCTAGAATTCTTGGACATGAAAAGAATGAACTGGCTTAGGGTGAAAAATATGAGTTTCAAAATTATGATCTTAAATGCAGAGAATTAAAAATCAATAACCTAAACATGGAATTTGAGAAAGTTGTTAAGGAAAGAGATGAGTTGAATATTAAGATAGCAAAATGGGAAGAATCATCCAAAAGTCTTAATATTTTACTCAACAGTCAAATGAGTGCCCATGATAAAAATGGTTTAGGATATGGCACACAATTAAATAAAATGAGTGACAAGTCTGAAACTGATAGTGAGATCAGTATGAGTGTTTTTGAGGTAAGATCTAGTGATGAAGAGTCCACACCAGCAAATGATAGGTTTTCCACAGGTGTGAGGGTTGGTACTGAGGGAGCTACCACTACAACCTCTGGCTTAGATGCAGGGTTGGACAGTGGTAACATACATGAGTCTCCACTCAGGTCCCGTGAAGCACCTCTCTATGAAGGTCACACTTCAGGAAATGCTGAGGACAGCTTGCAACTAAAGGAATTGATAGTCCTTGTACCTAAGCTGGTCACCAGGATTGCTACATTGGAGAAAGAGTTGCATCAGACAAAGACTACCTATGGGAAAGCAGTTCTCACTCTAGTTGAAAGGGTGAAGTCTCTAGAAGTAGCCTTGAAAAGACAGACAAAGAAAGTGGTTGTGTCTGACTTAGTGGATGAAGAAACAAAGAATCAGGGGAGGAAATTCAAGATATTGATGATGATCCTCTAGTTTCTTTGGTCAGAGAGTCTATAAAGGAAAAAGATACAGATTTTGTGACTCCTACCAAAATCAGTGCTTCAGGGGAGGTACAAGAGCAAGATATTAGTCCTACAACCTTGAAAGCAGATAAAACCTTATCACAGGTCATTTCTCAGAAAGCAAATTCAACTGATAAGGGTATAAGATATAAGAGGAAAACAAGGTCAAAGTCAATTGAAAAAGATATTAGTACTGATTTGGATGCTGATATTTCAAGAGTACTTACCAGGACAGGTTTGGTTAATCCTGTTAGGCCAAATGGGAAAAGAGCAGTACATACTGTTAGTACTGCTAGGCCTATTAGTACTACTAGGCCTGTTAGTACTGCTAGGCCATTTGCCCCAAAAATAGCATAAACTGGTAGTGCTATTAGACCAATTTACCCAAAAATGGACAATGTAAGACCAAGAGGCTCATATTCACCTATCAAAAGGTCTTACTACACAAAACCAGCTTTTAGATCCAAAGACTTAAAACAAGATGTTAAAACTTCTGGGGTTAAAAATATAACTACTGTTGGACAAGAGCCAGTAGTTAATATGGTAAGGGTTAAGATGGATAATGTCTTAAGAAAGTCAAGGTGGGTGTGGAGGGCCTAAGGGAAATTACATAGATTATGGTCCAAGTAAAGGATTTTCCATACTCACGAAGTTTGAGTATGTTGACCCAAAGGGATATCCAAGGTCTGTGGTGGTGACTTGGTCCCTAAGAGGACACTGATTTCTCTTACTTTTTGTGAAGGGCAAATCAAAGATCTGTTTTACATGATCATGCGAGTAGTGGTAGTGGTTGCTCTGCACATATGAGTTTGCACCAAAGCTTATCTTCCAGATTATGAAGATTACAATGGAGGCTTTGGCTTCTTTTGGAAAGTAATCCAAGGATGTAAAATAGCGAGTAAAGGTAAATTGAACTGCTAATTAGACTTTGTTTGTGATGTTATTTTTTATAGATGACTTAAGTTTAACCTTTTTCTCTGTCTCACAAAATGCTGTGACAAGAAAAACATTTGTCCTCTTTACTGACACTGAATGCTTATTCTGTCTCTAGCTTTAAGCTTCTTGATTGAAAATCTGTTATACTTAGAGCTCTAGAAAGTATGATGTGTACAGTTTTTGATTCAAAGAACATTGTTTTCCTTCCTTGAGGTATAACTTTGTTTATTATGCAAATGAAAACAAAAGAGAGTCTAAATTGTGGCACAGGTGATTTGGTCAGTGGAATTTCATAAATATTAAACTACATTGTTAAGGTACACCTAGTTAGAGGCCTACCTTCCAAGTTTTGTGAATGACAACTTGTGTTGCCAGCAAGAAGGGTTTGGCAACATAAGGCCTCTTGTAAGGCCAAGTTAGAAAGAACCATCAGAAAGCCCTTAGAATTACTTCATATGGACTTATTTGGACCTGTCTCAGTAGAAAGTATTAATAAGAAAAAGTACTGTTTGGTTGTGACTGATGATTTCAGCAGATTTAGTTGGGTATTTTTCTTAGCTACTAAGGATGAAACAAATGAGATCCTTTATAAATTTATCACAGGCTTAGAAAACCAATTGAACCATAAAGTTAAAATCATTAGATGTGATCATGGGACAGAGTTTAAGAACCATGCTATGAATGAATTTTGTGCTAAGAAAGGGATAAAAAGGGAGTTTAGTGTGGCTAGAACTCCACAGCAAAATGGTGTTGCAGAAAGGAAAAATAGGACCCTAATTGAGGCTGCTAGAACTATGCTAGCAGACTCACTTTTACCTATCCCATTTTAGGCAGAGGCAATAAACACTTCTTGCTATGTACTGAATAGGGTATTAGTGACCAAACCTCAAAATAAGACACCTTATGAACTATTAATAGGTAAACCACCTAGTATTAGTTTTATGAGACCATTTGGGTACCCCTTGACCATTTTGAACACCTTAGACTCCTTGGGCAAATTTGATGGGAAACCAGATGAAGGATGTTTGCTGGGATACTCTACTACTAGTAAAGCTTTTAGAGTATACAACAAAAGAACCAAAAGAGTAGAAGAGAACATGCACATTGATTTCCTTGAAGATCAACCAAATGTGGCAGGAAGTAATCCTGATTGGATGTTTGATCTTGATTTTCTAACAAATACAATGAACTATATCCTTGTTAGTGTAGAAAATCAGGTTAATGTGGATGTAGGTACATAAGAACATTATGTTGCAGGTTCATCAGAAAAAGATAAGGAAACCTATCAGGAACTAATTACTGCTTCACTACACCTCTCATAGGGCTATAAGGATTTCAGTGAAGTGTTGTTTTCAAGCTGCACAAGAAAAACCTTTTGAAAATTTTCCTAAAGACAATGATGTACAAGATTTAGAAGATGTTGCTGAAAAAGAAGAACAACATATGTTGACAGAAGCTAACCAAGCCTTGCAAGATGGTCTTGAGAGGATGATTGCTCAAGAAATTGCTGCTAAAACTATGGATGATTGTACAAGACAAGCTTTTGAAGAAGAAAAGAAGAAGGCAACTTAGGCTACCAGTATTAACAAACTTAATACTGGTAGGTCATCTGTTGGTGCTTCCAATTCACCATTGGTTAGTACTGCTAACACACCATATGCTAGTGCTGCTAGGAACTCCCAATGGTTCAACTATGGGGATTACCATTTTGTCTATCTTGGAGGACAAATACCTATTGGTTGGCATTACTCCTCCATAATGCTGACTTTACCATTATCCTAACATGCCTGACCCTTTAGAAGATGAATACTAATGTATTTCCAAATGATGGCATATTCAGTGGAGCCTATGATGATGAAGATGTGGGTGTAGAGGCTGGTTTCAACAATATGGATAACACCATTGATGTCAGTCCTATTCCCACACTCAGAGTTCATAAGGATCACCCTAAAGGTCAAATTCTAGGAGATCCTAAATCAGCAGTTCAAACAAGAGGAAAGATCCAAAAGGCTTCTTCAGTACAACAAGCTTTGGTAAGCTACAATTATAATCAGAACAGAAAAAATCATAAAGACATCAATACTGCTTCTGTTAGCATGTTTTATCTCCCACGAAGAACCCAAGACGATATCACAAGCTTTTAAGGATGAAAGTTAGGTTGAAGCAATGCAAGAGAATTGCTCTAGTTCAAATTACAGAAGGTTTGGATACTTGTTGATTTGCCATCTGGGAAAAAGGCAATTGGCACAAAGTGGGTCTTCAGGAATAAGAGGGTTATGACGAGGTTGTATTGTTGTGAAAAATAAAGTAAGGCTTGTAGCACAAGGGTTTAGACAGGAGGAAAGTATAGACTATGATGAAGTTTTTGCACCTGTTGCCAAGATTGAGGCAATCAGGTTGTTTTTAGCTTTTGCATCATTCATGGGATTTCCTGATTACCAAATGGATGTTAAGAGTTGCTTTCTTTATGGCACTTATAAGAGGAGGTTATATGTTCATCAAACTCCAGCTTTGTTGAACCTGGCTCATCCACAAAGTTTACTAAGGTGATCAAAGCTCTTTATGGGCTACATTAAACTCCTAGAGCTTGGTATGAGACACTTTCTTCCTTCCTGCTGAAAAATGGTTTTAGGAGAGGTACCATAGACAAAACAATGTTTATCAAGAAGAACAAGAGTAACATTATGTTAGTCTAAGTGTATGTGGATGACATCGTATTTGGCTCTACAACGCAGTCTATGTATACTGAGTTAGAAGATTGTATCCACAAAAGATTCCAGATGAGCTCTATGGGTGAGCTCACATTCTTTTTGGGATTATAGATGAAACAACAACCTGATGGAATCTTTATTAGTCAAGATAAGTATGTAGCTGACATCCTTAAGAAGTTTGATTTTTGTTTCCATCAAAAAGCTACATACTCCTATTTGTGTCAAATAAGCCTCAGTCAAAATAGTGAAGATTGGTGTTAGATGTAGATGTGCTGTCTACAGGTCATGACTTGTTCCCCTGATGTATTTGAAATGCATCTTAGGCCAGACAAATCATGTTTTGTTGTCTGTGTTTGTGCCAAGGTTTCAAGTCACTCCAAAACGCTTTACACTTAAATGCAGTTAAAAGGATTTTTTTAGGTACCTCAAACATCAACCCAAACTAGGGTTATGGTAGCCTAGGGATTCTCCTATTGAACTAGAAGCTTTCTCAAACAGTGATTATGGAGGCGCCAATCTTGACAAGAAATCAACAATAGGTGGTTGTTAATTTCTTGTAGAGATTGATATCGTGGCAAATGCAAGAAAATTGACGATTGTGGCAAATTTACTACTGATGCGGAATATGTTTTAGTCTGCTCCACTATTCGTGAGGCAAGTACTATAGATACAGATTTCAGATGATGGATTATGGCTTTAATTTCATGAACACCAAAATCCTATTGGACAATTGAAAGAGTACAATATGTATAGTAAGAATCCTGTTCTATCACTCGAGGACCAAGCACATTGAGATTCGACCTCATTAATAAGAGGATTGCTGATGAGAAAAAGATTGATAGATTGTTATCAAGGATTCACACTGAATGTAATGTTACATGACCTTATCACCAAAGGATTTGATATAACAAGATTAAATTTTTCGGTGCGTACATTGGAAACTGCTAAATGCTATAGCTTGCATTAGTTCAGGAGAGGCACATCAGCATGTTACTTTGTTATATAGTTTGTGAAATCTTTTAGTTAGCAGATAGATTGAAGATGAGATGATGATTTGGGATTCATGTTTCATTGGAATAAAGACTGAGGGCTTAACTTATGGTGCTGAGTTAGTTAGTGCTGCCAGTTTTGGTTAATACTGCCAGGCCAACACTTAGTACTGCCCGGCTTAGTTTGTGCTGCTCAAAAGTACTTCACGATGGAAATGATGTTTGGATTGGGTAATAAGATGTTGCTTGGATTGGTATTGGAGGCTATAAATGGTAGCTAACCAATTTGATGCTGCCAGGCAAATTTGATGCTGCCAGGCAAATTTAGTGTTGTTAGGGAAATTTGATGCACTTAATACTGTTCTTCTTAGCATTGTTGATTAGTTTCCGCATAATCAATAGTGTTCAATCAGTGTTTCATTATTGTTGCTTTGGATTTATCTAAAGTAACAAACCCTTTGTAAGCTAAAGGTTCAAGATCTATTCAGTAAGGGATCCAACAAGATCTATTCAGTAATGATGTTTATCCTACACCAGCTCATAATCTGAAAGTTTTCACAAATATGTCTAGGAAAGGACTAAAATTTTCAGGAAAAATAACACCTCTGTTTCCCAACATGTTGACACATGCAACAGGGGGTGAAGGTTCAGGAGAACCCACTGAACCTCAACCCATACCCTCTCCTACTCAACCTAGTACAGGAGACCAACCCCCTGAAACATCATCTAGTCATGCCACTACCCAAGACTCTAGATACTCTTTAAAGGGAACTAATGGGAATGAAGGGGATCAGGTTCAGACACCTCATGATAGTCCTCTTTCAGGTGGTCACACATCTGACAGAGCTGAGGGTGTCCTGAACCTACAAGAATTATCTGTTTTATGTACTAACTTGTCCAACAGGGTTCTTGCCTTGGAATCTATTAAGGATGCACAAGCTGCAGAGATCAGTGCATTAAAATCTAGAATCAAGAAGTTGGAAAAGAAGTGCAAGCCAAGCATCTCACACCACAGGGCATGGTTAAAGAGTGTGAACAGATTATCCATGACGAAGAGATTTAGAAAGAAGGAGTCTGTATCCAAACAGGAGAGGAAAAAGTCCAAACCTGAATCAACTTTGGATGACAGTACTGTCTTTGATGATCAAGATGCAGATCATGGTATGGAGTACATGGAAACTGAGGAAGCTGTGGATGAGGGGAGGCAAAGTGGTGAAACTAAGGAGGTTAAGTTGACTGATGATACAGAAGTTGTTGAAGACAAGAGCAGTGGTGATAAAGGAGGAAATGCTGAAGAACTAGTTAGTACTGCTAGACCAGATATTGATGTTGCTAGGCAAGAAGATAGTGCTGTTGAGCCTAGAACTCCTCCTACAACAACAAGTATATTTGATGATGAAGATATCACCATGGCTCAAACATTGATTAAGATGAAGGAAGAAAAAGCTAAGGAAAAAGGAGTGTCAACTAAAGATGAAAAAGGAGTGTCAATTAAAGATGTTGATGATTCTTCAAGACCTGCAAGATATATTCTCACATTGAAGCCACTTCCAACAATAGATCCTAAAGACAAAGGTAAAGGGGTCTTGAAGGAGTCACCAGTAAAGAAAATCAAGAGAAGTGATCTGGATGCAGCTTAGATTGCTAAAGATGCTGAAATAGCAAGACTGGTACATAAAAAGGAGCTAGCAGAGATGGAAAGGGAAAGAAAGGAAAGACAGAGACAGGATCAAGCATTTGTAGACTACATTGCAAGTTTATATGATGAAGTTCAAGCTAAGATGGATGCTAGTGAAGAGTTAGCTGCTAGAATACAAATGAAAGAGAGAGAGAGATGTACACAATAGAAGAAAGGTCAAAGCTATTAGTAGAATTTTTTAAAGGAGGAAGAAGTTACTTGCTGAAGAAAGAGCTGTTGCTGTTAGAAACAAACCTCCAACAAGAACACAATTGAGGAGTCTAATGATGACCTATCTTAAACATACAGGTAAATATAGACATAATCAGTTGAACAAAAAGACATTTGAAGAGATTCAGGCCCTATACATCAAGGAACAAGAAAGAGATGCAGAATTTGTGCCTATTGGGTCTAAGAGAGATGAAAAGATGATTGATAAGATGAACAAGAAAGCAACTGGTATGGATGAGGAAGAGGTCCCTGAA
>BQNB010135728.1:2769-18115 GCA_026074375.1 Tanacetum coccineum | reverse complement strand
TGAATGTATAGGTGAAAGTGGAGTAAATGTTAGGGAAGTGAATGTAGTTGACTTTGTGAATTACTTCATTTACTGTGAGTAATTGCCCAACCACCTAGTTTCCCTTATAAAAACCAACACCCTTCACACCACCAATTCATAACCATTTATCCTTACAAACCCTAAAACCAAACTGTGTGATCATCAACATGTCAAAAAAAGTTGAAGTAATTGAGTTAAGTGACTCAAGTGATGCTCTCAGTGGTGGGGGTATTGAAAAGGGAATTGAGGGATCTTCAAAGGCTTCAATTCCTCCATTTGGGTCAGCCAAAAGGCCTAGGCCTGAGGTTTGTGCTCGTGTTGCTGAAATGTTTAGGACTAGGACTGTGCCACCAAATGTGATCAATTGGTATGGCTATGTTGATCTTGCTGAATATCATGCTGATTCACTTTACTGGGATACTTGGCTCCCAGAAGAAGGTCCCTTTGATGAGTTTCCTGCAGAAACAGATGAGGAAGATGAAGACAGTGACATGTCCCTCCAGTTTCAAAGGCCAAAAGGTCCAGATGTTAACTATGTTCCCAAAAATATTGCCAAAAGCCCTACCTTCATTTTAAATGCTGTCATTGGAGTTGCTAATAAGACTACATGGGCTATGATTGAGCAAAAAATGGGAAAGAGGGGTGCTGGTAACAAAGGAAAAGGGAAGGAAAAGGTTTGAAGTTTGTGGATGGATGAAGCTTAGTTTGTAATGTTTAAGATGTTTTATGTTTAGTTGTTCCATGTATTGTCTTATTAAGTATTTACTTGAACTTATAATTGACCACAATTGATGCAGTGGTCAATAAATTTTGTTAATGAAATGAAGTTCAAGTTTTGGATCTAAATCTTTATCTGTCATCATTTTTGTTGGTGATTTTAGTGTCATTGACGGCCATTTAGGTAATGATGATTTACTAGAGACTAATGAGATTTCATACTTAGCTTGGATACGAGTTAGGAAAGTGTGGAGTACACACTCGTTGAGTTAATATGTTATCGACCTAGACAAAATGCAGAGATCAAGGGGCAGTACTAAGTATTGGGGCAGTACTAAGTATTTAGTAATCTTGGTATTTAGTAATCTTGGTTTACTACTGGCAGTATTAAGTTGATATAGCAGTACTAAGTTGATTTATAACGGGCAGTACTAAGTATTTTCCACTAGCAGTACTAAGTAGTTAGTACTGCTAGCACTAAATAGTTAGTACTGCTAGCCGTGTAGCAGTACTAAGTAGTTAGTACTGCTAGCACTAAGTAGTTAGTACTGCTAGTACTAAGTAGTTAGTACTGTTAGCCGTGTAACTGTTGAAAAACAGTTGTGAAAGTTGGTTTTAACCAACTTTAACTGCTTAACTGTCATCTAGAATCTGTTTTATAAACAGATTCATTAGTCTCATTAAATAGAACGAAAATATATATACAATTCCTTCATTGTTCTTGATTTATGATTCTTGTGCCTAGAACATAAATTGCTATACTCCTTATATTATCCCGATAGAGATTTCGTGCAACCCAGGCATTGATAAGGGTCGAAATACTTTATACGGAAAGTGGACTTTTACACGATATAAGCGAGTTATCCAGGATTATCACACACACCCTAATTTTTTTAACAAACGGTAGTCAAAGTTAGTTAGCTAGTACTGCTAGTTCTATGCAATCTTTAAGTTTGAATCAGTTCTGGTAGTAAAAAAAATTCCCCGAAACAATCTTTAAGTTTGTTTTCAGTTCTCGTAGTCAAATAAGTAGATATTGCTAGTTCTAGTATAGTCAGCAGGGACTAGCATGTATTACACATCACACATTTCAATTAAAAAAAATTCCTATCTTATCTTTATTTACACATGTCAAATTCTATAAAAAATTCCTATCTTATCTTATCTATATTTACACATTTCAAAATCCTATGTATATTATCTGTATATAAAAACATACATCTATCTTAAACTTTCAATCACATCTTGTTAATGTTTATAGCTTGAAAGCTTTCCCAAAGAAGGAGTGGTGGTTATTTTGAATAAATTTTGAATCTAAGGAATCATGTCAGACACACAAACTTCCCCGAAACAACATGATGTGCATTGTAATAAAAGTTAATTCACTTTGCACATCATATTGTTCTCGGCGAAGTTTGTGTATTTGAAATTGTTTATTAGATTCAATATGTATTCAAAATAACCATCTCTTCTTCTTTTGGGAAAGTTTTCATTCTATAAACGTCAACATTCTTCTAAAAGGTTAGTCCAAGTTTGTTCTATGTTATTACTGCCATGTTTTCAAATGCAAATGTTGCTGCAACACAAAACACCTTTGGTTACCAAGACTTTGTTCTAAATGCTATTATGTAAAGGAGTGTTTGGATCCTGGTTTAATGCGCAGCTTAAATATGTCATGCTAGTTTGTAAGGGGTGTTTGTATCCGGGTTTAATGCGCAACTTAAATTTCATGGCTCTTTTTCCTCTATTATTGTACTGCATAACGATACTTAGAGCATTTTGTAACTTTAATTCCTTATTTTGTGACTACAAATCAAGATGCTAAAGCTGAGAGCGAGTCAAGAGGGTTTAGAGGAGAAGATGACTCATGATGAAATTATGGACAAAGTCTTGAGATCAAGCCGAGCTTTTAAACCTGGACGAGGTAGGAATCTGCCGAAGAGTACTTCGTCTTCTTCTGTATGCAACTACCCCTCTCCCGAACCATTGGTATCCAAATCTGCATTAAAGAGGTTTGTGGAGGCGCATAACCATCAAATAAAAGATTGGCATGCACAATTAGCCGATAAAAACATTGAGCTACGATTGCCTGCTCCTCTCGACCCCAACGCCCTTTTGGAAGATGATGCCGAGCTTAGAGATGTTGCCGATGTTCTTGAAGATGCTGCCAATGTTCTTGAAGATGCTGCCGAGCCCGGAGAAGAGTAGGTGCCAATGGTCAGGTTGTTGTACATGCTTAGTTAAACTTTCTGTTGAACATTGTTGTTTATGTTGTGGAACTAGTACTTGAACAATTGTTTTACCACGACCACGGTCGTTTTATGTATGATTTGTTTAATATACCTGGGAAAACGCCGTAAAACAGGCATGGATGTTTTAGCTGACTGCTGCTTTTAGGGACAACTTGCTGTCCCTAAAACTACTTTAGAAATATGTTGTCAGGACCACTAGGGACTATGTATAGTCCCTAAAAGTGAGTCCCTAAAGGTTTTGTGAAAACATATTGGGACTAGATGTTGTCCCTAAAAACTGCTTTAGAAAAATGTTGTCAGGACCTCTAGGGACTGTGTATAGTCCCTAAAAGTTAGTCCCTAAAGGTTTTGTGAAAACATGTTTGGACTAGATGTAGTCCCTAAAAGATTGTCCCTAAAGAGATTGGTAAATTATGTTGCGACAATATGTAGTCCCTACAAGGCTGTCCCTAAAAGTTTGCCGAAATATGTTGGGACAAAAGGTTGTCCCTAAAAGTGTGTCCCTAAAGGTTTTTGTTAAATTTGTTGGGTCAAAATGTAGTCCCGAAAACGTGTACCTAAAGGTTTTGTCAAAAATTGTTAGGACAAAATGTAGTCCCTAAATCTATGTCCCTAATGTGTTTTGGTCCAGTATTAAGGGACAAAATGTAGTCCCAAAAGCTTTTGTCACAACAAAAACCATCGACGTGGCCGGTCAACACGCAGTCCCTACAAACAAGAAATGTAGTCCCGACAACTTATAGGGACGGAGCAGCTGGGATTACGCTAACAGGGACGGCATGTAGTCCAGATAAGTCTTTCGGGACAAAAAACGGGCTTTTTCGGGATTACATGCATAGTCCCGAAAGCCCTTTTTTGGCGTAGTGTAAGTTGTTGCTTGTGGATGTTTATTTACTTCTTAGAATGCTTTATAATTTTGCAGATGCACATCCTTATGCAATAGTTAATCATGAAGTTACACGAGAGATTATGGAGTTAATGATTAGGTTCATCAAGTACGAGGATGTAATTTTCCAATATCTTTACATTATTTTGTATGCCTGCATGGTGTGTTGTGCAGAATTATTGCATGTCTTGCCGTATTTTGTAATTTTCTCGTAATATGCCTATAATTTTTTGCTCAACCGGTTATCATCACATACGTTGATATGTAGAATCTCGAATACCTGATTATTTTTGAAGTGTATGCAAATAAGCTTATTCACATGGTTTGTATGCAAATAAGCTTATTTTTAATTAAAGTATCATACATGTCACGAACGAGGGGAATTGACCCGCGTGTTGCCGCGGGGCAATTATTTTGTGAAATGGTGTACATTGTATATGTATTTTGAGCATCGTTTAAGTTGCTTAGTAATTTGAAAATGATTTTATCCTAATATATCTAATGGTGCAAGTGCTCTAACATACGTTTACTTGATGTGCGCATATTTTTGTTAAAGGCCCTCGTAGGAGTGTAGACATATGATGCTGATACAGTAACATGGTCTTGGAAGTTGCGACCACCTTCTGGTTCTGGTTGATCCCTACTAACACCTGTTAAAAAAATCAACATGTAAAATACAACCTATGCCTTTGAAATACGCAGCAACATAATCACAAAATAAAGTACTCACACGGAGGAGCAGCCTGTTGAGCCACATTCATATTGAACAGGTGCTTTAACCGTTTACTAGACATCTTTCCATAACAGATGCTACCGTGGATTGAGAGACTAATTATCACTTCCCAATCGCTGAGCTCTGACCAACACTAATATCTGGCGAAGGTTTTGCGCTCGCAATATGGAGACTCGTACACGCACCAAAAACATTTCCACCCCGACACTCCCCACCCACATTCCCCCTGTTCATCGACAATGTGGTTGAAGAATCCGAACATACCGAGTCTCCGTTAACATGGGACAACAAAAGAAACCAAAAAATCTCAAAAGGCAAGGCATACAATCTTTATATGAAGAAAAAGAAATCCAAGAGGGCAACACTTACAATTAAGATATCATGTATATAAAAACCTAGAACCAAAAATTGCAACAAATCCCATATATGAACCAAGATACTATAAAGGATGGGACGGGTAAAAAGAAGCAAGAAAGTTAAAGAAAGGTAGCCCAATAAAGTAACATTGGGCCGGACATAGAAAATGCACCAAAGTTAGCCCAATGGGAGGCGAGTATAAAACGACATAGGTTTGTGGTGACCCGTAATGCTCTTTAGTATATAGTCTAATATAATCTAATGGTTACCTTTCATGTGCATGTTATAACTTATATTTTACAGTTAACATATTACAATACAATGGTCAATGGTTAACTTTTCTTTTACAACTATGTTTTGCTACATGAGTACAAGACAATTGCGTTCGAAACATTCATGGAAAAATACTAATGATGTTTTGAAAATATTTAAAAGGGGTTAGGTTATTCGTAAACACACACCGCCCCTCTAAAAAACCACCATTTGTAAACCCCCCTCCCCTATCCTCTCTCCCTTTTATGTTTTTTGCGTTTTTTGATTATTTTTTTTTTAATTTTTATAATTTTGTTTATGTTATAAAACTGTGAAACGGAAAATGCGGGAAAAAACATCAAGTATAACAAGTCAAAAATATTAAACTGTAAAAAAACACAGAACATAGACCGATAAAAAACGGTGTTACACTGTAAACAGGGAGACAAAATGACCAAAAAGTACGAAACATTTATACTTTTTATAGGACTGGAAAGGTACCAATAGTGGCACCCATTTAAAAGTCATAATTATAAATTACATAGTACAAATCATGATGAAGTAAATTACATCTTTACATGTGCCTAACTTTCATGTTAATTATAGTAGTCATGATTAATTGCAAAACTTAACTCTAGTTGACAATATATAGTTTCATTTCCACCATCTTAGCCATCAAAACTACTTCGTGAAAGATAAGCAATATTTTTCTTAGTTTGCGATTTTCGATTTTGTTGACGGACTAGTTTCCGCTTTAGATTATTTTCTTTAACAAATAGACATCTGGACTAGATCTAATTAGGATTAGACCAGGTCGCACTACTTTTCTTTAACTCATATGATTAAGCTAAGTCTATCAACGCCATGCACGAAAAAGGGATCATCCCCCTTTCGTTTCTTCGTAAACGAGTGGGGAATGGTACGGATACGAAGTTTTGGCAGGATGTTTGGATTGGTGAGATCTCCCTTCAATCCAAATTCCCTCGTCTATACCGTCTGGCTTTGAATAAAGAATGTAGTATTTGTGAGGTTTGGAATAATGGTTGGGTTTTCAACTGGTCGCGGCCGATTTTACGAGGTACCCTTCTTCATCAGTTAAACGATCTCACTGCTATCTTAGATAGTGTCCAATTCTCAGACTCGGAGGATTCTTGGATTTGGTCTCTTGGTTCTCCTTCTTTTACCGTTAAATGTACGCGTGATCACATAGATAATTGCATTCTTCCTGATGATGGGTCTGAAACTATTTGGAATCGTTATCTTCCTAAAAAGATTAACATCTTTCTGTGGAGAGCTGTTCGGGACAGGTTACCCTCTAGATGGAATCTTAGTAGGAGAGGGATTGAGTTGGATTCTCTAACATGTCCTACTTGTGACTCTAGCGTGGAAACCTCTATCCACTCATTGTGGTTGTGTTCCTTAGCAGCTGATATTTGGAATAAAGTCTTCGCCTGGTTGGATTTGGAGGTCCCGCCTTCTAGCTGCATTCGAGACTTATTTGTTTGGATTGGTAACATGCATGTAACCTCTTCGAAAAAAGACATCTTAACTGTTATCTGCGGGGTAACTTTGTGGGCTCTTTGGCGTTTTCGTAACGAGACTATATTCGGTTCTTCTCCTCCTAGAAGATGTTTTTTATTTGACTTTATTGTTGAAATGTCGTTTAGATGGTATTCCACTAGAAATAAGTTGTCTTCCACTAATTGGAACAACTGGATGCAAAATCCTCTTATGTACTCTCCTATGTAATTTTCTAGCTCCTTGCTAGTGTTAATAAAATTTTCTTATACTGTAAGTATTAAGTATTGAGAAAAAAAGAAATATAAAAATACAATTTCATTTGATCTTATTGGGTTTAACAAAAAATAGTTTTTCTTCACATACGAATAGACTATTGAGCAGTTATTTAAAACACAATTTTTCTTCAAACAAGTACTTTTTGAGAAAATACATATTTTTTTCCGGCAATTAACACTACATGATCCAAGTTTTGTGACATCACGCTAGCCCTAACTTTGGTGCGAGAGAACATTACCTTTTGGGGGTCGGCTAACTTTGGTGCGCTCGTTCCTTGGTAACATCACGTTGTACTATATTTCTATGTTTCGTGCCCCAACTAGTGTGATTAAAAAAAATTGAGAGAGTGAGAAAAAAAATTAGGTGGGGGTGGGTGTGTGGATAGCCGCAAGATTGCATGGGTTAAATGGGAAAATGTTATGTATAAATTCGAATTGAGGTTAAATATTGGGAGCCTTAAAGCTTCCAGTTTGGATTTATTGGGTAAATGGTGGTGGTGTTTTAAGGTTGAAGGAAATTCTATTTAGGTTAAGGTTATTAAAAGTATTTATAGAAACGATGGAGGTTTGCGTGATGGGGGTGATTGGGTGGATAATAGTCTAGGCACTTGGAGTAGTATTATCAAAGTGGGTAAGGAAATTGATACGCTCGGGATTGGGTTCACATCTTCCTTTGGTTATAAGTTGAGGAACGGTGAAAGTATACGTTTTTGGTTGGATAAATGAATTGGGAATTATAAGTTTATGTCACCGGTTTCCTAGATTCTTTAGGTTTGAAAGAAATCACTACGCCAAAAAAGGGCTTTCGGGACTATGCATGTAGTCCCGAAAAAGCTCGTTTTTTGTCCCGAAAGACTTATCGGGACTACATGCCGTCCCTGTTAGCGTAATCCCAGCTGCTCCGTCCCTATAAGTTGTCGGGACTACATTTCTTGTTTGTAGGGACTGCGCGTTGACCGGCCACGTCGATGGTTTTTGTTGTGACAAAAGTTTTTGGGACTACATTTTGTCCCTTAATACTGGACCAAAACACATTAGAGACATAAATTTAGGGACTACATTTTGTCCCAACAATTTTTGACAAAACCTTTAGGTACACGTTTTCGAGACAACATTTTGACCCAACAAATTTAACAAAAACCTTTAGGGACACACTTTTAGGGACAACCTTTTGTCCCAACATATTTTGGCAAACCTTTAGGGACAGCCTTGTAGGGACTACATATTGTCGCAACATAATTTACCAATCTCTTTAGGAACAATCTTTTAGGGACTACATAAAAAATGGTAGATAATACAACTACCTAAAAAGCAAATTTTTTTATTGATTGCTACATATTAAAAAAAAAAACGAAATAATCTACAATAAATCCCCACAAAAAAATTTTTTTAACAAAATTTATAAAAATATCCGCACAAATGATTTTATTTCCCCAACCCAAATTCGCAAAAAGGTAAGAAAAGAAGAAACAGAAATAATTGATGTAAATTGGTTTGTGGAATAACCTAACCTAAACAAAGTTTTTTACACTTTTTTTTTTTTGAGTATCCCGATCTCGTTTTTTACGTATACAAAAAAACAGCCACACTATCAGATTTTAATCGTTTCTTTTTTATACAACCTAATTGGCCAACACATTTTCTTTCTTTCCCTCGCTATCGCAACACAAGGTGTCTTTTTTTCCTACTATTAAATTAACATTAAAATTTGAAAAGAAAATAAAACATCCGAATCGTTTTAGTTTTTGTTGTTTTTTGTTTTTCGGTTGAAAAAAAAAGGCCCCCCTACCCTAATAAGGGTAATATTACCTGTTTTAACGAGGAGAGGAAGATTCCCGAATCCTACCAAGCCCAAAAAAAAATGGTCCCCTCTAAAAACTTTAAAGGACCGGAATATGTTTCCTCGTTTAAAACATTCCATCGCCTTTTTAAGCGAGAAAAGACCTTTATTCCCCTTTTAATTGAGGGACAACGTGAACCCTTTTTTGGATTTACCACTATCAAAAAACTTTTAAGATAAAAGGGGCAAACAACGAGACCGTTTAAGCTAGTTAACGGTTTTTATTATTTTATTTTTTTCCCGTCGCTAAAGGTCCACCTTAAGACCAACCATTATAATTAATTTTAAAACATAAGAATAAAATTTAAATTCAATAAAAAAAAAAGAACCATGAGATACTTTTTATTTAGCAAGGCCAGCATCGTCCCACCTAAAAAGTGGGGAATAATGCACTTTTTAAGCGATTGAGGTATTTTTAAAAAGCACCAGTATGTTCAAACAGAAAACCCTACATGTTTGGTTTTGTGCTGCAAATTTTTTTTAAGATTTTTTTTTTGTTTCCGATAAAAGGGATATGTTTCAAAAAGAAACAGTGCACCTAAAAAACCATTTCCAAGAAAAATTTTAAACAAAACCCATACAAACCATTACACAAGCAAATTCAAACCATTTTCATAAAACAAAAAAGGGTACAAAATTTTTTAGTTTCTCGACGATCGCAAATTAACTATACAAATCCTTATATGTTCCCAAATAACAAAAAACCAAGATTTTTAAAGTTTATTATAATCCCCCATAACCTTGCAACCAACAACAAAACACAATCCTTAAAACCCCCATCGATTTTAAAAAATTTGCAAATCATTTCCCCACCCGGAATGAATAAATTGATGAAATAAATTCAAAGTTGGGTAAAAATTGTTTCAAGTAATCATAAGTTTTTAGGCGAGTTTTTTTTTTTGATTTTTAATGATGCCATCGGTTCTTTTTTCCCGCTTTCCTAGCTGCCACGACCCCACCGTTCCCTTCACCTTTTTTGTGATTTTTTTTTTCCCTTCTTTTTTTCCTTTACACATATTATCAACTTGAATGGTTTGTGAAACCAATGGAAACATATTGGTTTTGTTAATGTAAAAATGCCATGCTTGAATCTTAGCCTCCATACCCCGCTAGTTATTTTTCTTATCCATGCCAAGGTATTTGGCTCGCGATTATTTGTTTTTTACCTCCAAATAATTGTGTTCTCATTGTCTTTAAATGCATCAGTCAACGGATAAGGACCATACCCTGAACTACTCCCACAACCCTCAAAATTCCGTCTAGGGTTTTTTTGCATCTAAGATCCATTAGTACTTTCATCAAGATATTTCCATATTTGTCAACCTGTAATAAAATATTTTTTATTTATTATTAAGATTTCCCATTTGTTAACACTAATTTCACACAATTTAAAAATAGTCCATTTAAACTTTTAATAAAAAAAAACAAAAATTAATAAAATCACTATAATGAGTACACCCCTCATCCCGCCATACCCCCACCATCACCATAATTATCACCAAGTTCCACCAACAACATACCAAAAAACATCCGCGTTTATACTGTCCACCCGCCGCATTTTATAGAACCACCTATTATTATCCACTGTCACCGGCTGCCATTCACAACTAGATTCACACCCACATTGGCCCAACATCAATATTTAAAACATTAAAATTTTTGCACTGCCGGCTTGCCGTTTTGGAATTTTTGAAAAGGGTTCCCAACTTGAGTTTTTTTGAATTAGGCGATTGGGAGGGTGCGTGAAAAGTGCCCTTTTTTTAACACTGTGAAGTATATAAATTTTTTGGTCAAATGGGGTTTTATGCAGTTTAAAATTTTCGGGAATGACTTAGCCACAAAAAACCGATTTTTGGATGCTTATCCGTTTTATCGTAAGTTTATTTTTGGATAAGGAATGTAATGATTCTCTCCTTGAAAGTTTTCAAACCCAATTGGACTAAGTGAGATGAAAAAATTAAGACCAAAAATAAAATTGAGGAAAAATTTTGAAGGTTGTTTGATGGGGGTTTTTTTTTTATCTTGATTTTTAAATTTGAAAGAAAAACATCCGAATCGTTTAGTTTCGGTGAAAACGGCCCTACCCGATATGGGGTCTGTTAACGAGGAGGGAGATTCGATCCTACAAGCCCAAAAATGGTCTCTAAAACTTTTAAGGACGATATGTCCTCGTTAAAACTGTCATCGCTTTAGCGAGAAAGACTTTATCCTTTATTGAGGACACGTGAGACCCATTTGGATTCACTATCAAACTTAAAGAAAGGGCACACGAGACCTTTAGCGAGTACGGTTTCGTCGCTAAAAGGTCCCTAAACCACGCATTATATTAATTTAAACATAATAATAATTTAATTAAATAAAAAAGACATGAACTTTTAGCAAGGGCAGCATCGTCACTAAAAGTGATATGCACTTTTAGCGATGATAGTGTAAGCATCAGTATGTTCAACAGAACCTGCCTGTTTGTGCTGCAATTTTTAGATTTTTTCCGTAAAAGATTTTCAAAAAGAATGCACCTAAAACCATCAAGAAATTTAACAAACATACAAACTTATCACAAAGCATTCAAACATTCAGAAACAAAAGTACAAAATTTTAGTTCTCGATCCAAAATAACGATACAAATCCTTATATGTCCATACAAAAACCAAGATTTAAAGTTATAATCCATACTTGCACCAACACAAACACAATCCCTACCCAGTATTATAATTGTCATCATTCCCACCCGGGGAATGAATAAATGATGATAAACCAAAAAGTTGGAATTGTTCAAGTAAGTCATAAGTTGAAGCGAGTTTGTTATGATGCACCGGTCTCGGTCTAGCTTGCACGACACCGTGCTTCACCTTTTGATTTATTTCCTTCACAATATTATCAACTTGATGTTGTGACAATGACATATGGTTGTATGTATGCATGCTTGATCTTGAGCTCATACCCGCTAGTTTTCTATCCATGCCAGGTAATTGCTCGCGTTGTTTACCTCCTAAATATGTCTCATTGTTTATGCATCAGTCATCGGAGGACCAGACGAACTACTCACATCCTCATCTCTATCATGTCGTAATCAAATCATGTGTGTAGTTACATATATAGAACATTTAGTATAAAAATCATGAATAACGTTTTCATAATTATCCAAACACCACATAAAGGGCGTCTGTTTGATTTGCACCATCACCAAACAACCTTGATGTCGCGTTAGGGTTGTTCAGTAACTGGTACAACTACTACCAAAAACACTCTTAGGGACCGTTATGTTCGTAGACATTTTGTCAAGGAATTGGAATTTATCAAGGATTTGGAATCTTAAGGAATTGGAATGTAAAAATTCCAAATATGCCATGTGTTTGGTTAGGAGAAAGAAATAAAATTCCATGTCAGATTTCTGTTTGGTTTACAAAATTCAAAATATGTCATGTGTTTCATACATTATTAAAAAAATTGTTTTAAATTTTATTCTTACGTTATTTTAAAAAAGATTTTTTTTTTTAAATAATTTTTTTTACTTTATAAAGTATTAAATTTACCAAGTAAAAATATAATTTTTTAAAAAAATTTACTTTTTAAAAAAAAAAATTAACTGTTGTAAAAAGAAATTACATTTATAAAAAAAATTACATTTTATAAAAAAATTACTTTTTTTTAAAAAAATTTACTTTTAAAATTTTTTTTACATTTTATAAAAAAATTTACTTTTTAATTTTTTTTTTACTTTTAAAAAAAAAAATTACTTTTTATAAATTTACCAAGTAAAAATTTACTTTTTTTAAAAAAGATTTGCTTTTTAAAAAAACTTTACGTTATAAAAGTTTTAAAAAAATTTAAAAGTTTAAAAAAAGTAAAAGTTTAAACATTCCTTATACTAAAGAATTAAACATTCCTTATGCAAAGTGATGGAATGTTTAATTCCTTAGTATAAGGAATGTTCAAGATTCCAACACCTCCAATTCCATCCGTATTTCAACCAAACACGATTTGGAATTTGAATCTAATTCCAATTCCTTAAGAATCCTGAAGAATCCTTGAACCAAACGGGGCCTTAATGTTGCAACATGGGTTTTTGAAAAGTGTTGCACCAATTACGTTAGTCAAATACGAATGTATCGTTGTTCGCAAACAAGCGTTATCACATCTGAGCCTATTCAAGTGATTGACTCATGTGAACTAAGTGTCTTCTTATTTAATCGAGTGTAGTTATCGCATTTTCATTAAGATATATTAATAGCACAAATACCAAACAACTTTTTTTGAATTACACAAGTCAAACACAAAAAGTATCAATGTTACTAAGCAATGTGTTATCACATTCAAGACGATTCAAGTGACCGAGTTATGTACGCGGGATGTCATAAATTCATAAACTAACTTAACTTCATGAAACTTAAATGTATATCTTAACCTGTGCCAAAAGTTCAAAGGCATTTATGTGTTAACCAAACTCCACCGACCCTTCTTTATTTGCTTATTCATAATTATGAAAAACGATGATAAGTTATCGCCTTTAATTAAATTATTTTGATACCACTATATACGAAACAACATCTTTTGAATTACATGGTTCAAATACGAAATTATCGTTGTTCGTAGGCAAGTGTTATTACATCCGAGACTATTTAATTGACCGAGACTATTTAACCATCGACAATGGTAATTTGTATCGGAAAGAGCGCCATTGACCAAGTTGGTGCTTGCATTCAAAACTCGAATAAAATTGAAGGTTTGCGGATCGCATTATCGCTATTTTCACAACCGGTTGGAATGTTGTCGTCAAGCTTTTTCCTTTAATCACTTGTACTATTCGAACAACGAAATTTAAGGCCATCCAAATCCCCTGCATCAATATGTTCAAGATTAGCATTATAAAAAGTAACATGATTAATAAAAGCATTATTTCACTTAACAATAACACTCACAGAACTACGCAAATACCATAATGCATTTGAAACCATACCATCTTTAATAGAGTAATCAACAACTTATCCAAAAACCATACAACAACATGATTCATAACAGATTATTCAGAATACTGTTACCGAAAGTTTAGATAAGGCGGTATATAATAAATCCATATAACTAAATATTAACCTTTTATCATTAGGCATGTGAACGAAACCGTTTTGCCATAAATGAGGGTCGTTTAGCATTAATCTCAAAGAACATAAACAAACTCACATAAAAGCAAAGAGTCTATTTAGGCAATCTAATAAGGCAATGGCATCAATAAGATAAAACTATACATTAGACCAAAAATGCACCTGAAACAAAACCAATTTTGTTGAAATACCTTATTTTGCGACATTTTAGAAAGAAATTTTTTTTTTTAACAAAACATAACAGGGAAAAGTAAATCACGAATTACCTGAGTTGATGGATAGTATCATAAAGCCAACAAAATAAATTAAGGATTACCTTATTTTGAGATGCCTTTTAATTTGCCCAAACTTCGTACCGAAGGCACCCGACGACCATCACATGGAACTTTTATATCGATTTCTTCCATCCCCTTAAGCAAACATTGGGGCCTTCTGTTGACACTCCGCTGTTATGTGGTTATATAATAAATATACTATTATATATTCGAGATATGTTGACTATTAGGCTTGTTTGGAAGCATAGTTGTTTGTTGCATAATTATGTAACTATTATTTCTAATGAAGAACAATCAAGTTAACATACATGGAAATAGTAAGAGAGTTGTTTTAGAGAGAGAGTGGTTGGATAAACATTTTAGAGAGAGAAAGAACATAAAAGAGAACTTGTATTATGAGTGTGAATAATGAACAACCAACCACCTCTCCAAGGCATGGAGAGGTGTATAAATACTTATATAGTGATGTGGGCTTGGGCCTTCATGGGTTTGTCTATGGGCTTTAGCTAACAAGCCTAGTAAGTTTCCAAAAATTGACTTAACGAGCTAACTACAATTATCTATGGAAGTGACCGACACTTTCGTGTTCCTAACAATCTCCCCCTAAGGGAGGTCACTCCATTTTACAAAAACTTAAGCCTAGCATACTATGCTTTATCTTTAGTCTTGAGCTCGTAGTCTTTAGCTTCAATCATTGACTTGTGATTTGATGTAGTGATCATTGACTTTAGGCTTGAGCTTGTTCCTTTATCTTGACTTGAATGTGAAAATGTGATCTTGAACACATTGAGATCATCAACCAAGTATAATCTTGTTTCGCCATCTTGTAAACTTTGCCATCTTGTGAATCTTGTGACTTTTGGACCGACATACTCATACTGTTCTTGATGTTTGAAAGCGAGTGTAACAATCTTTTTTGATATTCTTTAACTTTAACACTTCGTCACTTCGAGAAAGACGTTCGGTATCAGAGTGACGGAAACTTCTTTGAAATTCTTTATCTTTAATACTTTGTCACTTCAAAAAAGACGTGCAACATCAGAGTAGCGAAAGTCTTGAAACATGTACTTGAGCTTTCATGGTATCTTTATAAATGTAGGTCGAGTATGAGCATGCGG
>BQNB010135727.1:0-18115 GCA_026074375.1 Tanacetum coccineum | reverse complement strand
GGTTAAACAAAAAAGAAGAGTATTAGAAATTGTGTGCCATAACTTCTCCCATGTATATCGTCTTTTACATAATAAAGAAACTACATCGTTTGGAAATAATTTGTTAAAACAATCTTAATAAAAAAATTTATCTAATCGATTTTGACACGTTACAAAATTGAGCAACATGATTAACTATTCCATCCGTCCCATTTTTATTGAACACCTTTGTACCAATTTAATTGTTTACTACTAAAAATAGATAGGAAAATTTGATCAAGTTTATTATATTACTCTTGTTTGAAATTATTATTACAAACTTTAAAGAAGAATTTAATTAACTAGCTAAGGGTAAAATTGTTATTATGTCAAAAAGTAAAAAAGAGAAAGCTGTAATAAATGCATTTTTCTTAAAATGTGTGTTTTTTGTCGAAAGACAATAATTTTGGGACGTAGAAAGTAATAAAAAGTCAAAATTGTCTTCAATATGGTCAAATAATGATAAATTTCTTTTTCCAAGTAAATTGTGTATGGTCCGGCTCTTTCGTCACATGTAAAAATATACGTCTTGTAGCTTTTTAAGATGTGTAAAAACTTGGTCACATGTGAAAATATATGTCTTGTAGCTTTTTAAGATGTGTGAACAACTTCGTCACATGTGAAAATATACGTCTCGTAGCTTTATTTTGTGGAATCTGTATTCACTTTGTAGTTTTACACAGGTCCGTTTACTTTGTATAGTACATATGGTTTTGTCACTGGTTTTGGATAGTAGTACAAGGCACTTGCAAATTTGGACATACTTAAAATTTTGGTCTTGTTGTTGGCCACCAAGTTTGTTCCTGTCATAAGTGATCACATTGGTTTGCAGTTTGGACTTTGCCACTTTAAACATCTTTGAAGTCAAGAATACAAAGTTTTGTTTTGTATTTGACTTATGACTCGTGCTTTAGATGATGAATTAGACTCGTACAATAGTTTGTGCTCTGTTTACAAGTCTTTGTTTTTTATGAGTGTGTTGTAGTGACTAGTTATGAATAATATTTATCTTTGAAAGATTTTTTAGTTTGTCTTGTGATGAGTCATCCGGTTGACATAAATTAATTGACACATGTATGTTATCTCAATTATTATATTGCCTTGGCTTAGAATGTTTATAGGAATATATTATACTTGCACTAGTTTTACATGACAGTTCCACTATCGGCAGAGTTTCCGACTCTACAATAAGTGTACTTCTCCAACTGTGTTTGACGTGTTGTGTACTTCTTTTCTTTATCCTCAAAAGGGTGTGTGTAATTATTGAGTATTGAGTTTGTAATAGATGCACTTAGGTTTTACCTTTGATAATTCTGTACACCCTTTATATATAGTTGCATGAGTTTTAGTTAACCAGGATATGATGTTAGCCCAAATAAGTGTGGAAAATTGATAATTTCATTCTGGAATGTTTTCAAGCGGAAAAATTGCATCTTTTTATTTGTCGTCTGCTAACCTGTAGATGATGAGGCCAGATTTTCGTATGCAATGTTGTAGTCATAGAGAAAATATTCTTGTTAAGCATTCCCCAGCTAGTTTTTCATACATGTATATATAGATTTTGTTTGACCTTAAAAGCTGTAATGAATGCTATGATATCATGGTTAAGAATGATAGATTAAATAAGACCAACGAAGATCGCATATACGATTTCTTCTAGGTAGCTTATCATACGTGTGCCTCATGTGTGTCTTGCACATGCCTACCTCGGTTTTTGAGAGGTCAGGTCAAACTTTAAAGGTCATTAGTTTTTTAGATTTATGGCATTGTTTGTAATCCTAGTATTGCCTCTTGAAACTAGTTATACTAAATTCATACCGATTTTATGTGGCAACGTGCATATATTTTTGTTTGTTTAGAAAGTAGAAATTGACTGAGGTCAAATAGGATATGGCCGACCAAAGTTAAGTCAAACTGATATATGATCAACAGAAATCACTTAAGAAATGAAGTTTGATCCCTAAATCATTTAATAAATTGAATTAGAAGATGAGAATTTGAGATATGAATTACACAATGGAGGATTTATTACTGTGGAATGATTATAGTTTTACAGAGAGAAAGATAGTTTATAACAAAATTGATTGAATGAATGTGAAAGTGAAAACAAGTGCTATTTAAACATAACCGATTTCCCGCCAAAATGAGTAACTAACTCTTATGTGTTAGGCACATGAGAGGGGTGTTTGATTGTGCTTGTATCACCAACTTTATGCATTTTTCTTTAATGAACCTGTTTCCTTTTACACGATACGGTACATAATAGAAGTCGAAATAGTGGGGCTGGGTAATAGGTTAAAACTGGTAATTATAAATTGTATTGTTATCCTGATACTGAATTTATATCGATAATTAAGGCTAGCTATTGAATGAACTTTAGGCTACGAGTTTACTTTATTTCGTTATGCGGTATATTGATTGCAACTGCAAGTACAAGTTTCAACTATATGACTAATTAATTATTATAACAATTCTTTTGCATTTTAACTCAAGTTCTGCATGGATGGTTATATCTTGCCCTTTTGCAGAAAATGATCGAGAGTAACGCCTCTTTGCTGGAAAGTTTCATCGAGACGATCTTGTGCTTGATAAGATTGATTTTGAGCTTCTTTTCCGGGGCCCGGAAAGGATCGTTCCTGGAGGGTGGTGTATTGGAAGCCGTGCGAATGGTTCAGACCCGTGCTCTGTAGTAGGAAATATTACAATGCTCAGACCTACTTCGGGTGCGGAAAGGCTCAGGAATTTAATCAGTTCTCTTTTGTCAGCTGAGAGTTTTAGACCAAAGCAATGCAAATAGGAAGAATTGGTAAATATGGATGGCTTATGGTTTTGTAATTATGTTAAATTATTATAGTGGGAGCTGGGAAAGGTCTATTTACAGAAATATTGAAGCTAATTGAAATTTTGATGGGAAAAATGATATGATATCACTGCTTCTGCATGATACAGATGCGGATTTTCATTTTCCAACTTTATAGGACCAAAGTTTGTGTGCATTATTTGTGACATTCCCATAAAGCCTTGTGATGCCTCGCAACACTGTGAGCCATTTAGGCTGGCGGTTTGAGTCAGTTCCTAATTATTTTTAACTAATGGCCTTTCTTAACTTCAGCCAACATTTTGTACTTTAGTTAAAATTTTGTGTCGGTGGTGAATTGTTTTTCGATGATAGTTTTGTAAAAAAGGGTTGAAGATGTACTATAATAATTTTGTGCCTTTGCGGAAATCGCAACCCTATTCATACATTCTACCAACCATCCAAGCTCCAGGATCCATAATAAGTACCCTCAAAGAGGACATGAGAGCAAAACTTGGTAAATTTTAAGTGCTCTTTTTAGAGAATTACTTTTAATAACCTATACAAAATAAAGTAAATTACTGTTTTGGAAAATTAGATTACATGTTGCTTGATGATGTCCTGAACTTCTGCACAGGTTTTCCTAAGGATTATGTTTTGTGCTCGGGGACCACAGATAGTATCGCCGCATTTCTTGCAGCCCGAGCTACTCAACCTGGGAAGGCGGTATAATGTTATTAAACTTAGGATTCATTAAGTTTCTTCATTTCGTGGGACTCATGACTTGATGTGTATTCTTATTAGTCTATTGCCTAATCTCCAAAAGGTTGTATATATGTGACATCTTTGGGTTCAACACCTGCGATAAAACTATTGAGCACCACAAGGATTGAAGATGCACGATTCCGGGTGTATAGTCATCACCTTGATGACAAGTGGCTTGTTGGAGGTGCGTCAAACACTGGTGGAGCTATTCTCCGCCACCTTTTTTCTGATGAGCAACTCGAGAATTTGAGTAAGCAGATTGACCCGATGGAACCATCATTACTGGATTATTATCCACTACCCGCAGAAGGTGAGAGGTTTCCAATAGGAGATCCCAAATTCGTGTTAAGGTAAAGTACATATTGTAATACAACACTAATGGGTCAAACTGGAAATTTTGTTCATTTTCTTAGTTTAAATACTTAACTGTCTTAAATATGATCACAAACTATATTATTACATTATTCATCTAATATTCTGCATAAAACAATATAAAAGGTTGTATGCAATATAGAAATACTTTGAGCGACTTTTGACCCATCTGACCATAATCTTGCCAACTTATATTTTTAGTGACCCGTTTGATGCTATAAAGATAAAACATAACTTCAGTCTACCCGTTCTTAATCTCCTACAACTTAGTGTTTAGGAGAGGTTGTTCAGGTCCTTCCAAGTTTAAAATTGATGCTAAATCACAAAAAATTGGTTTTCACTTTTCAGATTGACCGTATTAAACATCAATAGTTTCAGATCGATCATATTAAACATCAAAAGTAGTTGTTATGCTTATTGCTTCCACTCTCTCAAAATAGAAGTTGTAATATTTATCTTTCATGTTATAGGTTGAGTCCTCGTCCAGAAAGCGGTGTAGCATACCTGCATGGAATCCTCGAATCCATAGCACGTACTGAGATAAATGTCTTATTGACTTGTGTATTTGTATTTTAAATTTTATTATTCAATTGTTTTGTTTATTGTTTAGGCAAAGGGATATGCATTGCTAAAGGATTTAGGAGCTACTGAACTCGAAGAAATGTTTGCAGCAGGTTATGGATCCAAAAGCCATAAATGGACAAGGATTCAAGAGAGGGTACTTGGTTTGCCCCTTAGTCGAGCACTTCAAACAGAAGCAGCTTATGGGGCCGCTTTGTTGGCTTTGCGGGGAAGCCAGTAGCTCATGAAGAACTGTAGAAGCGATTTCAGACATACGTAAATGATAAAAATACAGCAGTGTTTCTCGTTGATATCAGAAAGGTGAACATAAACTCTCATAATCACCCCGTGTATCATGAAAGTCCCCGTCATTCTTCGAGGAGGCGTTTATGCTGATAAAATATCATCATAACTGTCCTCGTGGGCATCTGTCTTATTTAAGTATTTACCACCCTTTATTAGAATGCAAGTATATTTTCATTATGTATCCGCACAAGCAAATATTTTTCTTTTAAACTTTCTATCTCTGAATTTCTTTCTTATACTGAAACTTATCCTCTATCCTGAATCTGCTGAGTCGGCCCAGTTATCTCGGGTACTTTGTTTAATTCAGCATCATGAGGAAGGTTTCACATTATAAGTGCATTGGTTAATTCTTGTTTTTAATGTTTCATATTGAAACATAGAAGCTTCTTGCCGAACTTATGGATGCACATGTGAAAATGTATTCTTACAAAACTTAAATAACCGTCTATTAAACAAGAATATCTTATATTTTTGCACTTCTAGTATAAAAAATGACCTACATAGTAACTTTGAATCCTTTAGTTCCACAACTTTATTCGTGCTAAGGTGATTTGGTATGCAGTTATATTCTACCTTGAGAAGTTTATTGTTTACATTCAGGTTGAAATTAATTACCTGTAGCACATATTAACTACCTTGAGAGTATATCAGTATATGTATTGTTGACAAAGTGATCTTATTATATATTTTAACCGATTCAGTCACATGAGATGGGGAGTACAAAGCTAGTAAAAAGCTTCAATTATTACTCATAATTTTTATGCGCGAAGATATTTTTATAAAACATATATTAAACATAAATATCTCTTATTTTTGCACTTTTATTAAAAAAATGCGTAGGTAAAATCAAAACTTCAAAACTGAAATGTCCATTAAACATCGATATCTTTTATTTTTGCACCTCTAATATAAAAAATATGCTAATAACCGCTCATAATTTACAAACGTGAAGATATTCATTTTTACAAAACTTAAATAATCGTCTATTAAACATGAATATCTCCTATTTTTGCACTTCTAGTATAAAAACCACGCTAGTAAGATCAAAGCTTCTATATTTGCTCAAAATTTACACGCTTTAAAGATGTTCTTATAAAACTTAAATAATCGTATATTAAACATCAATATCTCATATTTTTGCACTACTACTAAAAAAATACGCTAGTAAGATCAAAGCTTTAATCATTTCTTATAATTTTTATGCGTGAACATAATTTTACAAAACTTAAATAATCGCCTATTAAATATCAATATCTTACAATTTTGTACTTTTAGTATAAAAAATACACTAGTAAGATCAAATATTCAATCTTTAGATGTTGGGGGGGGGGAGGGGAGTGATAGGGGGGGGGGGAGTTGGGTTTGAATGGGAGGGGTTTGGGGGGTGGGGTGGGGTATTGAGGGGGGTGAGAGTTTGAGAAGGTTTGTGGGGTGGGTATGAGGGGTATGTGGAGTGGTGGTGGGGGGGGGTTGTGTTAGGGTATGGGGGATTGTGGTGGGGGGGGGGTGATTTTTTGGGGGTGGTGAGTGGGGAGGGGTGGGGGGAGGGGATTGTTGTTGTGTTGTGGTTGGTGGGGGTGTGTGTGTGTATGGTGGGGGGGTTTTAAGTGATTTAATTGTAATTTATGAGGGGAGTTGATAAAGTTATTAATAAGGGGGGTGTGGGTGGTATGAGTGTGGGGGGATTGTGTGGGGATATGGTTGTTGGTATTGTATTTTGTATTGGGGGGGGAAGAGTTAGGTGGATATATGTTTTGTATAGTTAATATATTAATTTTAAGATTAGTATTAGAGTTTTATTGAGTAAGTTTATGGGTATTGATTTGGTGAGGTGTATTTTGTTTAAATGTGGGTTAAATTTTGTTTGTTAGTTTTGTATTTTTGTTGGGTTGAGGGTGTTGGGGTTTGGGTGTGTTGTTGAGTGGTGGTTAAAGGGAGTGGTGGGTTTGTGTGTAATATTGGGAGTAGGATTTAGAGTTGAGTTATGTAAGGAGGTTATTTGGTTATTTTATGAATTTGGGGGTGTTTGTTGGGTGTGTTGTGGAGGTGGGATTGGAATGTGTGTTTGTTGGATGTTTTATGTGTTTAATTATAAAAGGAAGGGTTTAGGGGGGGGGGGTTGATGGATTAATTTTAAATAGGAGGTTTTTAGATGGTGGAGGTGTGTGGAGGATCAGAACGGGTGTCTTATAATGATGGTGGGAGTATGTTGGTGGGGGGGGGTAGGTTATGTTAGGGTTTTTTATGGATGTGGAGTTGATAAGGGTTGGGTTAGGGAAAGGGTAATTTGGTTGATTGGGATTTGGAGGTGGGGGGGGGATGTTTTTTTATGTGGGTGATATTGGGGTTTGATGTTAGGATGGTATGTTTCTATTAGGGTATGGGTTATTGGGTTTGGGGATTAGTGGTTGGGGGGGTTTTTTTTTTTGGGGGGGGGGTAGAGGGATAGGAGTTGGGATTGATTGGGTGGTTTGAAGTTTAGTTTTTGGATGTTTATTAGGTTAATTGAATAATATTTATTTTTTTGGGGTATGATTTATTGGGTGTTTAGTGGGGGTTGGTAGTGGTGTTGGTTGTGGGGGATAGGGGGGTGGGGTGGGAGTAGTTTTAGTGTAGGGAGATTTTTTGGTATGGTATGTATGGTTGATAATGTAAATTAGTGTAGGATTATTTGTAAATAGGGGTGTAAATTGTATAATTTTGGGTTGATGGGAGTATAGTGTAGAATTTTTGGGAAGAGTGGGTATTTGTTGTTTTATATTTTGTTTGATATTGGAGGATAGTTGGATGATTGGTAGTTAATGGAGAGGGTTGAATAAGTGTTTATAATTTAGTGGTGAAATGTTGGGTTGTTAATAGTAAAGTGGGGCAAGAGAAATGTGGGGTGTGAGGGATAAGAAGAAGTGTGTGTGAGGTGTGATAGGGTAGATTTAATAGTTTAATAAGAATTTTTAAGGTTGTGGGTTTTTGGGTGTGTATCAGTGCAATATTTATAGATAATTTATGGTAATATGTATAGTCACATGGTAAGGGGATTGTTTTTGATTTCTAGAGAAGTTGAAGAGAGGTTAAGATATGCGATTTTAGTTTTTAAATTGATTGTGGTACTGTGGTGGGTGGTGTTACTTGTTGTTATTATATGAAGAGGGGGTGGTGGGTTGATATAGATGATATATCAAGGGTATGTAAAAGATATGTTTGATGTGATTATAGTTTAATAGATGGTTTATATTTGGGTTGTTTTCATTGAAGGGGTTGGGGGTGTTGTTAGATGTGTTGGGTGTATTGAAGGTAAGATTTTTTTATTGGGAATGATTTAAAATAGATATTGCATTTTTTATTTTGTTGTTTAAAATTTCTATTTGTGTTTTAATGGGGATTTATACTCTGAGTTTGTGAGAGAAATGGGTTATTCTTTTAGGAAGGATATATCATGCTTTTGTGAATTATTACATGTTTTTATTATGTGTGGTATTTTGGTTTTTGGTGTATTGTTAAGGTGTTGAGTATGATGTTTTTATTTTTTTTGTTTAGAAGATAATGTATGGTGGAATTTATTTATTTAATATGTGTGTTGGTATTTATGTTCTAATATGGTTGTGGTGTGGGGTGTATTTTTATGGGATTGGGAAAATTGTATTGGGGTTTTTTGATTGGGGGATATTATTTTATTTTGCGGTATAGTGTTGATTATGTTATGTTGTAGTGGTGTTTTATAATATAGTAAGAGTGTTGTTGGTATTGTGACAGTTTAGTTGATATGCGCGGCGGTGTTGGTAAGGGTTTTTAGGTTGATTTGTAAGATTGAGATATGTTTTTCACAAGATTAAATATATAAAAAGTACTTTTATATATAACAGTTTCATTTTACTATTACTGTACAAATTTTATAAAAAGCTTAAACATTTATTTTGAAGATTACTCAACCACATTTATACATAAATGATACATAATATACATGAAAACGTGTTAAGTTAAAAGTTTAAAAGTATTGCAGAATCTCAAAGCGAGTTTTTTGATGATTTCGGGTCCATTTCGCCAAAGTATAGAAACAGAAAGAAGTTGTTCAGGAAATTGTTTTACTACAATAATCAAGTTTTCGAAGACTAAGAATGGGGTTTTAAAAAATAAAAATAGTATATTGTAACTAAAATTATAAAAGCTAGTTAACTTCTATAAAACTATTTATAGCGTTTTATAAAAATACAAGAAAGCTGTTGGAAATATAAATTGTGGTTTACGAGTGTTTTCGAGTCCGTTTAGACTATAAAAACATTAAAAAATAATGTAGTATTACTTATACACTATTTATACATGTTTTTAACTTTATAAATATTATTTTATAAAATAATTAAACTACTTACATAATATCATTATATAAACAACAAAAATATTAAATCAAGTCTTATTGTCAAATAATCAATTATTGGGCAAAGATAATATTTTCGCGGATACATATACTTGGACATTTAATTAACAAGCACGACCTACAAATTGCTTTCGACTTTTGTAATTAAACAAAAACTATTAGGTGGTGATATAACTCTATAATTTATAGAGTTGTATTTATTTAATTAACTATACTCATACGACCCATCGTCTAGCTACCGCTTATCACCCTCAAACGAGCGGTCAAGTGGAGGTGTCCAATCGAGGTTTAAAACGTATTCTAGAGAGGACGGTTGGAGAAAACCGTGCCTCATGGTCCGATAAACTTGATGAAGCTTTGTGGGCATTTCGTACTGCTCTTAAGACACCGATTGGTTGTACGCCTTACAAGTTAGTCTACGGAAAGTCTTGCTATTTACCTATCGAGTTAGAGCATAAAGCATATTGGGCTTTGAAACATGCTAACTTCGATCTTAAAAATGCGGGTGATCACCGGAAGCTTCAACTTAATGAACTTAATGAGCTCCGTGATCAAGCTTACGAGAATTCTTTGATCTATAAAGAGAGGATGAAGAAGCTTCACGACTCAAATATCAAAAACCGCATTTTCAATGTTGGTGATCGAGTTTTACTTTTCAACTCTCGTCTTAAGATATTCTCCGAAAAGCTTAAAACTCGTTGGTCAGGACCTTTCACCATCACCAAAGTTTTTCCATACGGAACCATTGAGTTATCTCAACCCAATGGTCCAAACTTTAAGGTGAATGGTCATCGTGTGAAGCATTACTTCGGAGGGGACTTACCACCCAAGGTAGTCCAGGATCTCCACACTTTCTCCAAGGACGAATGAATTCGGGGATCGAGTCAAGCTATGTGACTCGGTTACCAAAAACAAAGCGCTTCGTGGGAGGCACCCCATGCTTATCCTTCTATCTTCTTTCTTATTTCTATTGTGATGTGAGGAGGCTTGTACTCTTCTGATTCTTGTTGTTTGTGCTTGTGATTTTTTTTAGGATTGACCCAAAATTTTCTAAAGACTCTCGTGTTCGGTGTTTTGTCCCGGTCCACTCGAGCTTCCTAGCCTTTGCTTGCCATTAGTTTGGGGAAATCCGATATCCTAAAGATTATTATCGACTAAACATTTATCTTATAGCACACTTAATAAAAGGCTAAGATTTTTGTGATACTATTTCAGGCCTTGAGTCTATGCATTCGACCTTTATGAGTTCTAGTATAGGGTTTTTAAGTATTAGGCTAGGAAACATTGAGGACAATGTTTAATCTTAGTATAGGGTAGTATATCTTCGATATAATCTTACCTACCGTTACCCGTTGTTCCCACGTACCCCGTTTTCTCACCAAAATTTTCAAAATATCTGAACAGTTCTTTAAAAATTTTCAAAATAAACTAGTTGTTTTTGCCAAATTTTGACCTTTCCTGCTTGGTAGAATATGAATAATTTTGACCCCGACGTGAGGGTTGCAGCTCTAGCTTGTTCCTTAACTTTTAGGCTAAGCGTTCACGAAAATTCGCGAAGAACGAAAAATGATAGAGTTAAGTATGAGTGGGATGCTAAACAAGGATTAGTTGGAAATCTTAAGAGCTCATGTATGTAATTTGTGGCTTTTTCTCCCATAAGCTCTTAACCGGAATAATAATACGTGCTATTTTTGGAGATTAAACTTAAATCAACAATTTTTTTTTTAAATTTGGTTTTTAAAAACTTCACATAGCAAAAATTTTAGTTTAGTTCATACTTATTACTTGAATTTTCAAAAAAATGATAAAATGATAAAAAAATTATAATAATAATAATAAAAGTTGTGGGCTGATAAAAGTTTACTACCTCTTGCCGGCTCACAACCGATGTGGTAGTCTTCTAAAGAAAGCCCATAGTAAGAATAAAAATCCGAGACTGATAAAAGTTTGCTGCATCTTGCCGGCTCACAACCGATGTTGCAGCCTTCTAAAAGGTCGAGGGTTACAATTGCATAAATGTTTAATATTAAGTTTAAATTAATAATAGAATTCTAACACCAGGACGGAACATTATACCATCGTCGGATCATGATTGGGATGGCGCATGCGCGGGCCACCAATCAATACACATGTAATATTTTTATTACTGGCCTGGGGTGTTCTTGGAGGGGGACAACCTAACGATGGGGTACATTCTTAAATGTGCCATGAATAAAGTGGCATAAATACAAGTCTACGCCACAGTTTCATGAACTTAGGTGTGTAATCATGATATGTGTGAAAACACATATCCGTTTTATATCAAAAATGTATCATAAAAGACAAAATTGTGCTTAAAATGCTTGTATATTGCTTGTTTTATCTTTGTGATTGTGTAGGTACGGATAAAGCAAATATCGCAAGAAAACGGTCAAAGTCGGACAAACACGGACACGGGAACGGATAGAGTGTACAAGAGTCGGGAGAATGCTTTCAGGGTCAACCAAAGTCAACCATTGGTCAACACTGGTAAACCATATAAAGACAAAAATCCTAAAAATTCCCCTCATTGTTCAACATCAATTCCATAAAAGCCATAAACCCTTAACACGTATCTCTTTATTTTATAAAAGATAACGGTCGTTAAATTCCTTATAAAACCAAATCCTTATAACCTGTTAACTTGTCCAAGCCCAAATCCAATATCCCAGGCCCAATCCCTTTTGTATAAGACCAAAGTCAACGAGTATAAGCCCCGGGTCAAAAGAAATCAAACGCACCCTTTTATAATTTTAAACGCGGGAAAGTTGTGTCCTGTTTTATCTTCTTCTTCATTTTACCACGAGCTCAAATCAAAGGGTAAAAGGAAATTGACAGCGTGGCTTAGCAATTCAAGCACCAAGCTCCTATGTGGCAAAAAGAAACGTCATGAAAGATTCTCATTGGACACGCGGGCATGGAAAGAAACACACGGGGACATGGATTTTTACACTACAAGGAGTATAAAAGAAGTACAAATAGACTGACACACGAAATGCCATGTTGGCAATCCGTGTGATCAAATCTAATAAAAACGGCTCAAAGTTAGGATCCAATGATGGGAAAATATTGAAAGGCCTTGATCAAAGAGAGCGTCTAACTAACTGGATGGCCTAGAAGCTTCATTGTGCAGCTATAAATACAAGCCTACTCCTCACACACATGATATCTTCTTTTTCTGCATTTTTTTAGGTTTTAGTAGCTTATGTAATTTTTCATTTAAAATGTAATTTCCTTTTAAGCTTTTGTAATCTGTTTTGAATATCAATAAAATCATAGTTTGCTTTATAAAATTTGTTTGTGCTCCTTTATTTTCAAAAGCTCATTTTTATTCAATGTTGTTACATACACTTGGAGCACCTGCCTCATAAGTCATTATAAGCTCTCTAAGTCTCTAGTCTTAGATTAGAGCTCAAATTGATCAATAATCTACTTTAATGTTTAAATCAGACTTACCCTTTGATATAAATCTGGAATTGCGCTTTTGGATGATGTGAACTAGCAACGGAGAGTTATAGGATTAACTAGCTTATCCTGTGATTAAGCTAGTTAAGTCCTATGAACTCTTCTCCGTTGCTAGTTCATCATACCAAAAAGCTCAAATCCATATTTATATCAAGGTATCTCTGATTTTAAAATTTAAAGTAGATTATTGATTCAATTTGAGCTATAATCTAAGTTAGAGACCTTAGAGAGCTTATAATGAGCTTTAGTGATGCCAGTGACAAGTTTTATTAAACAAACATTTGAATAAAAAATGAGCTTTTGAGAAAAAATAAAGGAGCCAACAAAACAAATTAATAAAAGCAAACCTTCTGATTTTATTGGTATTCAAACAACAGATTACCAAAAGCTTAAAAGGAAATTAAAGTAACATTTAACATGGAAAAAATTACATAAGCTACTAAAACTAAAAAAATGCAGAAAAAGGGAGATGATGTGTGTGAGGAGTAGGCTTGTATTTATAGCTACACAATGATGCTTCTAGGCCATCCAGTTAGTTAGACGCTCTCTTTGATCATGGCCTTTTAATCTTTTCCCATCATTGGATCCTAACTTTGAGCCGTTTTATTAGATTTGGAATCACCACGGATTGCAACATGGAAGCTTATGCCTGTTAATCCATACCGTGCATAGGTTGTTTACAAGTCTATCGACACTGAACACATTAATGAACCTCACAAAGCCGAATCTCTTCCCTGCTTTTGATCGTTTAGTTGCAATAAACGAGTCAACCACATGCCCATATTGTTTACAGGCATTAAACAAATCTTTAGATAAAATCGAATCCGGAAAATTAGTGACAAACACCGAAATGGAGATCTTCGCTACATCATCCTCCTTTGATCTAAACGTCCCCATGATAAACCAAACCACACAAGTAATGAGGAAAACAAGCCCTAAAACTACGAAACCCCAATTGAAGATAAAAATAATCACAAATAAAAAGCACCAGATGAAGGAATAAAACCCTAAAAAAGCAAAAACACGAAACCCTACATCAAAAATCGTTACTTACCAACGATCCGTCGAGCCTATTAAAACGTGATTAAGGACAACGCGAAACGAATTCGACGCAATAATCAAATATTAATAAGCGAATGGGTGTTGCGTAAGAGATTGAGATCCAATTTTCAACGTAGTAGTCATTAGATTCGTGGAGATTGAGATCCAAATGAGACGAAAAAAAAAGAAGAAAAATAAAGTGATCGGCTGTGGACCATGACTTCCGATCGTTGATATTTGTAACTTGTGAACTTTTTACTCCCGACATTTACTATATCTTAAGTGAGTGTACTATTTTGAATTTCAACCATGGATCAACGTTTTACAAAATACTATGCTTCACGTTACACCCAAGAATAATAAGTTTGAAGGCGAGACCATCCCATGTAGCGACTTTCGTCTCGACACATCCCAACTTTGCGGCTAAGTGACCAGGCTTTTGACACCTCACAGAAACTAGTATCGGGACTCACGGACCTTAGGTTTCAAAAACTCTCAGGTTTCTCGTATGTGCATAGCTTTAAAATAGAAGAGTCAAAGTTCAAAAACATATTTGAATTTAACAAAAAGAAATAAATTTATTAATTTAAACTTAATTTTAAACATTTATGCAATTGTAACCCTCGACCTTTTAGAAGGCTGCAACATCGGTTGTGAGCCGGCAAGAGGCAACAAACTTTTATCAGTCTCGGATTTTTATTCTTACTATGGGCTTTCTTTAGAAGACTACCACATCGGTTGTGAGCCGGCAAGAGGTAGTAAACTTTTATCAGGCCACAGTTTATGTTTTATTATATCATCATTTTTTTTTACTTTATATAGAGAAGACTTCTTTTTGAAAAATTCAAGTATAAGTTTGAACTAAGACTAAAATTTTTGTTATATATTACATAAAAATTATTGATTTAAGTTTAATCTCCAAAAACAGCACGTATATTAATCCGGTTAAGAGCTTATGGGAGAAAAGGCAACAAATTACATACATGAGCTCTTAAGATTTCCAACTAATCATTGTTTAGCATCCCACTCATACTTAACTCTATCATTTTTCGTTCTTCGCGAATTTTCGCGAACGCTTAGCCTAAAAGTTAAGGAACAAGCTAGAGCTCAACACGCTCGATCGGGTCAAAATTTACTCTTATTCTACCCAGCAGGAAAGTCAAAATTGTGACAAAAACACTTATTTTATTTTTGAAAATTTTAAAATTTTCATATTTTTGAAATTTTTTGAGGGAAAACGGGGTACGTGAGAACAACGGGCAAAGGTAGGTAAGATTATATCGAAGATATACTACCCCATACTAAAATTAAACATTGTCCTCAATGTTTCCTAGCCTAAGACTTAAAAACCCCATACTAGAACTCAAAAAGGTCGAATGCATAACTCAAGCCTGAAGAAAGTATCACAAAAATCTTTAGCCGTTTATTAAGTGTGCTAAAAGATAAATGTTAGTCGATAATAATCTTTAGGATATCGGATTTCCCCAAACTAATGGCAAGCAAAGGCTAGGAAGCTCGAGTGGACCGAGACAAAACACCGAACACGAGAGTCTTCAGAAAATTTTGGGTCAATCCTGCAAACAATCACAAGTACAAACACAACAAGAATTGGAAGAGTACAAGCCTCCTCACATCACAAAGAAAATAGAAGATGGATAAGCATAGGGTGCCTCCCACGAAGCGCTTTGTTTTTGGTAACCGAGTCACATAGCTTGACTCGATCCCCGAATTCATTCGTCCTTAGAGAGAGTGTGGAGATCTTGGACTACCTTGGGTGGTAAGTCCCCTCCGAAGTAATGCTTCACACGATGACCATTCACCTTAAAGTTTGGACCATCGGGTTGAGATAACTCAATGGTTCCGTATGGAAAAACTTTGGTGATGGTGAAAGGTCCTGACCAACGAGTTTTAAGCTTTCCGGAGAATATCTTAAGACGAGAGTTGAAAAGTAAAACTCGATCACCAACATTGAAAATGCGGTTTTTGATATTTGAGTCGTGAAGCTTCTTCATCCTCTCTTTATAGATCAAAGAATTCTCGTAAGCTTGATCACGGAGCTCATTAAGTTCATTAAGTTGAAGCTTCCGGTGATCACCCGCATTTTTAAGATCGAAGTTAGCATGTTTCAAAGCCCAATATGCTTTATGCTCTAACTCGATAGGTAAATAGCAAGACTTTCCGTAGACTAACTTGTAAGGCGTACAACCAATCGGTGTCTTAAGAGCAGTACGAAATGCCCACAAAGCTTCATCAAGTTTATCGGACCATGAGGCACGGTTTTCTCCAACCGTCCTCTCTAGAATACGTTTTAAACCTCGATTGGACACCTCCACTTGACCGCTCGTTTGAGGGTGATAAGCGGTAGCTAGACGATGGGTCGTATGAGTATAGTTAATTAAATAAATACAACTCTATAAATTATAGAGTTATATCACCACCTAATAGTTTTTGTTTAATTACAAAAGTCGAAAGCAATTTGTAGGTCGTGCTTGTTAATTAAATGTCCAAGTATATGTATCCGCGAAAATATTATCTTTGCCCAATAATTGATTATTTGACAATAAGACTTGATTTAATATTTTTGTTGTTTATATAATGATATTATGTAAGTAGTTTAATTATTTTATAAAATAATATTTATAAAGTTAAAAACATGTATAAATAGTGTATAAGTAATACTACATTATTTTTTAATGTTTTTATAGTCTAAACGGACTCGAAAACACTCGTAAACCACAATTTATATTTCCAACAGCTTTCTTGTATTTTTATAAAACGCTATAAATAGTTTTATAGAAGTTAACTAGCTTTTATAATTTCTAGTTAAATATCTATACACTTCTAGTCTTCGAAAACTTGATTATTGTAGTAAAACGTTATTCCGAACAACTTTGTAGTTTTATACTTTGGCCGAATCGGACCCGAAAGCCCTCAAAAACTCCGCTTTGAGATTCTGCAATCTTTATAAACTTTTAACTTACTCGTTTTAACTCCGTTTTATGCGTTCTTTATATGTACGAAATCGTGTTGAGATAATCTATCAAAATAAAATGTTTACAGATTTTTATAAAATTTGTACAGTAATAGTAAAATGAAACTGTTATATATAAAAGTACTTTTTATATATTTAATCTTGTGAAAATCATATCTCTTTCGTTATAGCTTCGTTTTTCAAGTTCCTTATACGCACGGAATCATCTCAAAATGTACTATTTGAATCATAAGCCTTTATATTTTATAAAAACTCGTATCTTTACAGAACCTACAAACTGTCCGAATATATATATGTTATAAAACTTGCTTTTATAACTTTATTTTGTACAAGCCCTTTTAAATTAACAAACACCACATCATTAGTGTACTTTAAGTCCTCTAATTTGTGTTTATTATGATATGTCCAAAAGTCCAAATAGAGTATTCTCATTAATTATTTATTTATAGATCTATATAAGTAAATTGTAACCATTAATTATGTAAATTAACTAATACTTGTAATATGTCAAATAAGACATGTTTTTGCACTCTAATATATGTTTAACATATTTCTATCACTAACTAAGTGGTGATTTAACAATATAACAATTATGTAAGTGTATAAAATAAGTAATTATGAAAGTGTAGAGTTTATGATGGACCTTGTATAAATGAATGAAGGAAAGAACACAAATCTAACTTAGATCTTCAACCCAAAACCTTATTAGAAAACCCTAATTTTCCTTCTGGTAAACCCTTGATTAAATGAAACCTTAGCTTGTATACCCTTAATATATCTTAGATAAATAACCCTAATAATACTTGTATGCTTGTAATATTGCTAAAACAAAAACTATGAATCTTTCTTGTTTATCTTTTTGAGCTATGAGTTAAAGAGAGGAAAAGGGAGTGTGTTTGATTTTTCTAGCAAATGAATTGTGTGTAAATGAGGCTTACTAGTAAGGTTCCTTTTATAGTGCAAGAACTACACAAACCATAATACAAAACAAGGGATCTTGGAGGTAGTTTAGTGGTATGAGTACAAGTGCTCTCCTCCTCCCTAGGAGGAGGGGTACGACTAACAATGGAAAAGGATAAAGGGTACTTGGTTGTTTCATGGATAATAGCTCTTGGTGTTTACTTGGTGGATAAAAAGAAGATAGTAAGTACTTGGAATGACATTAGTGAATTAGTGATTTATTTGTGTTTTATTCTTTGTAAAACCGGCCTATGGAGTATAAGTGTAGAAATGATTAAATTTACGGGTAATGGGTACAAGAGTGGGTATTTGTTGAAGTATAGATGGGTATTGGTGCTTCCATGTATGCATAAATGTAATTTATTGTGAAACATAAACGTTTTACGTAACCAATAAAAATAAATTTTGAAAAGTTAATAATTATCTTTGTAAAAATAATATAACACTTGTT